>WWET01007190.1:44444-55139 GCA_011038615.1 Limnodynastes dumerilii
GCAGGGGGTGTGCCATGGGGGGTGTAGCGAACTTACGTGTACGAAAATACGCTCCGCGAATATACGGACGGCACACGTAGTTCTGGATCTACCCCATTGTCTCCTGTGACAAGAGTAAACCAGCCTCTCTTTTATTTAATCAACACCTGAAAGCTTTCCATTACTAAGGTATACATTTTCTAGCAGAATTCCACAAATCAATCATAAAATTCATGTTAATAATAGGAATATGTACATAAATTATTGCATAGACAAAGAATCTGCAAAAGAGAGCGAAAATACGCATGCTCCCATTCATTCACTGACGCACGAGCGTATCTTTGCGGGCTTTTGGATTTGTATTTTTATTTCATTCATTGTGTTACAGTGTTTCTGTATGTATTTTCTGTATGCTTGGAAAAACAGCAGTATTCCAATGTATTTAAAAATAATGTTTAATGCCTGTTAATGTATGTTAATTAGACCTCCGTACTTGAACAAAGACTCCAGAATTGACCAATGAAGGACCAAGGATTGAAAATCAACCAATCTACTGCGACCAGTCATGATGTCATTTACCTTTTGTCTGTAAAATGAATATTTGCAAATGCTGTACCATGCTGTAGTTAGAGGGTTTTGTACAGAAATCTTGGACAGATCTGCTTATGCGCTGTTAGTTTGGTATCCTGTATCTTGGCTGTATTTTCGCTGTTATTCTTAGAATAAAGATTCTTTTTCTACATTGGAATACAACTTGTGACTGGAAAATCATTTATTTAAGGTTCGCGGATTTACACAGGGTTTAAGTACGCAAAGCGTGCGCAACTTGTTCGCATTTGCAAACGGATTTTATAGTTTGGGGGGCTTGTAGTCAGAGCTCATATCCCTTCGCAGACTTCGGTCCCTAACAAAGGGTGGAATCCGTATGGTGAGTAAAAACTAAATTTTATTTCTCATAGTATTTCCATTGTGTTAGTGGACCGGAAACTGCTTAAGGGATACTGAGTTTGAATATGGGTTAAATATAATTAAATGTTGTGTATAATAGCAAGTTGTATTCCATAAGTATAGCCAAGATACTGTTTACCTTTCCCGCATGCGATTGGATTGCATTTCGAAAACACGTGTTTATCCTGATATTGCCATATATTTCTGTTGTTCTTCATTTTGACCACTATGGGGCTATAGCAGCTGCTACAGTTTTGAAATTCTGAATTGTTTTGTATTGTTATTCGCAGTTTAAGTAGGTGAGTTTCTTTCTTAGGTAGATTAAGTTGTTTTGTTTTTTTTCTGTTGAAAGGTTAAACTGGTTTTGTCTTGAATAGATAAGCGTGTAGTCTTCTTGGTTTGAGGGATTGTTGATTTATTTGATTTCTTGATTCAAGAATTCGGACTTCTTGTTATGACACCCAAGTCTGGACACTCCGGATTTACCTGGGGAGTATCGGAGTGGTCCAGAGAGTGTATTGTGGGTACTCCGAGATTACCCATGTGGAACCGGAGTGACACCAGAAAGTACCAAAAGGGTGAGCGGGCAAGCTTTCTGGGGTCGGAGTCTTTACCAATCAGGGGGTCTTCACCAGAGCCCCTGATGGTGGGGATGGGCTGGGTAACCCCTGACGGCCTGGTCGTCCCCTGTTGAACTTGGACCCGCGGAACAGTAATCAGAAAACACCCTACCGTGAACAACAGAGACAGATGACAAATAAAGCGGGAGGCGAGACTGGGCAGAAGGGGCTGCCCAGTACAGACAACAAAGAACAAAAACAATAGACTGTGGACTGAGTAGGTAGACTTGACTGACAGGACTCACTTCAGGCACACAGAACACACTCACACAGGTAAAAATGGGGAAACCAGGTAGGTAGATATATGTAAGGAGGGAGACCCGGAGAGGTTGGGAACAATAAGGTAAATGATAGGTAGGTACAAGGCAGGCAAGGGGGACACTCAATGGTCAATGCACTAGCAGAGCACAGGGCTGAGACTAGGCACACAGAAAAGGCAGGTAACAGTACTGGAATCAGAGACTATCACCAGCAACTACAGTGCGGCTGAAAGGGAGCTTTAAAGAAGCAGGGACCAATAGGAGACTGCAGAGTACGCACCAAGGGAAGCGATAGGAGATCCCCATAGCAACCAGGACGCCGCGCCGACCCGACGGGAGGAGTGTGCGTCGCCGTCGCCTGGACAACGCATGAGCCGCAAGCAGGAAGCCAGCGTACCACCGGGGGAGCCGGAGAGGGAGGCGCTGCATGTGCCGAGGTAAGGAGAGGAGGGGAGAGACGGACGCAGGCGGCCGGGAGACGCTGCGTCCTGACACTTCTATATGGGTTGTGATTGAGTCTTGTGTTGCGATTCCTTTCTTGTAGAGGAAGTGGAGTATGTCTTGAGTCCACAGTAGAACTAGCAAAAGCTATTTAACTGGGTTTTAGTCTCCCGTCGACGGGCAATCGTGTGTAGACTCAAATTTGAATTGATTCCTTTCTTGCAGTGGAGTCTTGAGTTGATTTCCTAGCAAAAGTGAGTTTTTTGTTGTGTTGTTGAGTTGATTCCTTTCTTGCAAAAGAAATTTGAGTCTTGTGTTGATTCCATTGCAAAAGAAATGTTGAGTCGAGGGTCTACACGATATGGAGCGTTCAAGGAGATACTGCCTGGGAGTATGGAGACAGGTTCCTGCTCTAGGAGTATTTCAGAGTGGCCCTGTGGGTCGGCCATGTATATTATGAATAGAAAATATGGTGATATCGCAATGAAGTATTGCAAGGAGTGGAATAAGTTGACGAGTAAATGTGAGAAAGCATTTCCAATTGTGGGCAGTTTCGATGAGAACGTTTTAAAGAATGTAGGTCTCCAGATTTCCAAGCGATCACCCACTTGGCAAGAAAAACATATGAAATGTCTGGTTCTGTGGCAATATGAGGGTATGGAATGGCGAAAAAAGGTTGCAAGCGGAACAAAGGTAGCATTTCCTGCCTCACTTAAGCATGTACCTCCTCCCTCACCTCCCTACAGGAAGTGAGGGAGGAGTAACGTTTCTGTTTTTCCATGTTTCCTCTAATGTGTTGCTATGTACTAATGATGTTTTAAAAACTGTAACTAATTTGTATCCAGTAATAGAGGAGGAGTCAACTGGAAACTAGTGCACTCGCCTCTGTATCAACATTGCCCTTACATCCTGCACCCCTGGAAGCACAGACCATAGCCTCACGTCCTACATAATTAGCACACACCCCCATCCTACCAACACCTAATACCAATAGTGTAGAACCACCTTCCGTGGTGCAAGCCATTGATCCTTCACCCACCCATATTTGGCAGAAAAAATTTATACCACCTATGATTGCTAATCACAAAAATTGTCTAGGTTGCGTGGGACTGCATCCCATGTGTATGCTGAGCATACCCACAGGAGCTGCAGGTAGTAATGGAGCTATACCCGTACAGGATGTGGCGTTGTATACTCCATGGTCGCGATCATAATTGCGAACGATGATTGCGGAATTGCCGCACCCTGATAAAGATTTGTCAGAAGTGTCAGAAATAAATCAAGAATATCGGGAATGCCCATTAACCTACAAATAAGGATTGGAGGATATTAGTCAGAGCCTGTCTTCCCTCTAGCATAAATATTTCTAAGTTTATTAGAGATTGCAGGCTAGAGGAGGACAAAGTTTTGAGTGATGCTAACAATCAAACTAACATAGACAATATTTATAAACAATTGGCTATCACTTTTTCTATGCGGGTAGAATGGCAAAAGATTTTTACCATTAAGCAGAAGAACAGAGAAGGAGTGAGTGACTATTTCCATAGAGCATTGACGGAAATATCTAAATACACTGGTATCAGTGATATTACGGAGAATCCCCATCATCGAGAACTGGAAGTCTCTGTTCTGATGACTGCACTCCTAGAGTCCGTAAGACAAAGGGTTCAGATATGAGAACCAGACTTGCAGGATTTATATGTAGTTAAGTTAAGATCTGTTGCTGTAGCACATGAGAGAAATATACAAACGGAAGGAGAAACCAACTGAAAAATTATAGTATACAGGCCTTACAAACTAAAAATTACCCAGACCAATCCTATAATACCCAATTTAATGAGCAACCCCAAAGATTGCCAATAGAATCAAATGTTTTAAATGTGGAAGGATTGGACATAAACTTTCAGAATGTAAAGGCATACAAAGGAACGGGGATTTCTAAGCAGCATCAGGATAGATTTGACATTAGGAAACAAACTATGAGAACTGACAATGCCAAAATTTGTATTAACTTCTCATCTTTAAATCTACCCATTAACAGGAAAAACTAGCAGTGCGGTTGGAGTCTCAAGGAGGTGTAGCGGTACCTACTGACTGCACCTGCAGAATGTTGCAGATGTGTCAGGTTACAGCAGAAGCATCAGCACTCAGACATTGTGGGAGAAATAATTGTTTAGTTAAGGTAAACTGAATACAACCATGTGCATCACATCAAGATGGAGGATACAGAGACAAGAAGACAAAAGAACCTCATAACCAGAGAGAACAGTACATTATACAGGAGGAACCACTTCACACACTAATAAGCAGTTACAGCTAACACAGTGCCATCTACTGACAGTTCAATTCAGTTCCTCCAACATACAATAAGTATATAGCTGTTGCTGATATTCTACACAGAAGCCATTACAAGTCCTGTCATACCCTAAAGAATTTTCTTTTCTCTTTGCCGCTTCAGCTCCTACTGGTTTATTCTGAAGGAACCTGACATATAGAAGGGGTGGTGGGAGTTGGTACACACTTGGTAGTGGATTCGGGGGTAGTTCATGGTCACCCATACTGGAGAAGTGGGACATGTTAAAGACTCTTTTCCGGGTAACTGGTATTTTTTTTTCCTTTCCTGGGATTTTAAAAAAAGATTTAAAAAGAAAAGTTATCATAGTTTTTAAGGTTCCCATGAACTAAGAACAGAAAGACACTGGACTGATGGCAGATGTAACTTCCATAATGAGACACCAATAAAAGTGGGAAGTAGACCCAAAAAAAAAACCCCCAGGATGCTTTAAAAAGTTAAGATGGAATAGGGTGTTGTTTTTCTTGTAATGAGTTAAAGTTCAATCTTCCCCGTCAAGAAGAGTGAGGGGAGGGGTTGCAGGGGGGTGTGCCGTGGGAAGTGTATTGACCTTACGTGTACGAAAATACGCACCGCTAAAATACGTACGCACACACGTAGTTCTGGATCTACCCCAATGTGGTTAAAACAAGGTGCGTAAGTGACCTGCCTTCACTGGAGGGCGCATGCACCCTACAGATGTTACGCTAGGGTTACTATATTAACCCTAGCATAGCAACAATTGGACAAACTTTGTTCTGTCCGAGGAAATGGGCTGTGCTTCCCTCCCGCCCACTAAAGCGGGCGGGGGGAAGCATGGTAAGTGTACAGTGTGGGTGGGAGCTCCCACACTGTAGTGGATCAGCGGTCGTACGGATGCCACATTTAAGGCAGGCTTATGGCAGCGTAAGCACTCCCCTCTCGCTCGCGTAATTACAGGCACTTGCACGCACAGAAAGAGCGCGGGAGTCTGAATCTGGTCCTATAGGAGGTTTAAACTGCAATTTATTATCGAGTGACATCTGTAAATGGTTATATAATCATGTTTAGTACTGTTGCGTAGCGCTATACATTCTGCGAATATCAGTGCATATTATGTTGTGATCGAATATTGCGATCACAATTTATTACTATTACTGATATTAGTATGAAATGAGTTTAGATAGCTAGGGTAATAAAGTATGTTAATTGGATATCCGGACTTAAACAAAGACACCAGAACTGACCAATGAAGGACCAAGTTTTGAAAATCAACCAATCAACGGTGACCGGTCATGATGTCATTAAAATTTTGTCTGTATAATTAATATAAGCAAATGCTGTACCATGCTGTAGCTAGAGGATCTGCTCCTGCGCTGTCAGTTTGGTATCCTGTATCTTGGCTGTATTTTCGCTGTTGTTCTTGGAGTAAAGATTCTTTTTGTACATTGGAATACAACTTGCGACTGGAAAATCATTTATTTAAGGTTCGCAGATTTACACAGTATTTAAGTACGCAAAGCGTGCTTAACTTGTTCACATTTGCGAACGGATTTAATAAATCCTACTGAATATATGGTGGAACTATCTTGGTCTGACTTTTTTCTGGCTCAAGGTTAAGCAATTAGCAGCCCAAAATCCTGAGAAACCCGGCTCTGCATGGCCCACCTTTGTGGTTGGTAAACCTTTCAGATACCTGTATGCCAGTCTCACAATATAAAAAGTCTCTCCTGAGACACCTGAACAATGTAGCTAAGGCTGTTATTCCTGTCCACTGGCGTTCACAACCCCCCCCCCCTTTAAGGAGATTGGTCTTAATAGCTCTCCCATTCCCCTATGGGAATATATCCTCTATATCTGTCTCTCTCCCTCCCTTAAAATTTGTTAATGTTTGCACATGTTTGCTCTGTTTAAACTAATAATGATAATAATGGACCGTATAGAAATTGCCTACTTGTCTAAAAATACGCATCGCAATTATACGCAAGTGCGATTCGAGGATAGCAGCGGCTGCAGCTAACCACACCAACAAACTCGTTCATGTATTCCCGTGTGTAAGTATGCCGTACGTAGAAATGGTAAAGTACCTAGGATATGGCCCTTGAATCGTGCCTGAATTTGGGGACTTATTTTTTGTAAAGATTTTACGTTTAGCGACGCAGACATTGATAGCTTACTTTAATAATTTGGACTATCAATGAATTCTTTGAAGAAGTGAAAATAGAAGACAACTCAAAACCTAAACCTAGAACCTAAAAAAAGACACACTGCAAGATTAGCTCACTCTCGCAGTGTGTCAGGTGACCGGCGCTGTCCGACTGAACACTGATTGGAGGATGCCACGCCATGCTACAGTTGCTCTCAGACTCAGAGAGAAGGTAAGAAGGGTTTATTCTTTGTTTTCCTGGAGGGAGGGGGGCGCCATTTGGGCATTTGCCCTGGGCGCTATTTGGGCTAGTTACACCCCTGAGAAATTGCATACTTGTCTAAAAATACGCATTGCAATTATACGCAAGTGCGATTCGAGGATAGCAGCGGCTGCAACTAACCACACCAACAAAGTCGTTCATGTATTCCCGTGTGTAAGTATGCCGTACGTAGAAATAGGAAAGTACCTAGGATATGGCCCTTGAATCGTGCCTGAATTTGGGGACTTATTTTTTGTAAAGATTTAACGTTTAGCGACGCAGACATTGATGGCTTACTTTAATAATTTGGACTATCAATGAATTCTTTGAAGAAGTGAAAATAGAAGACAACTCTAAGTGTGCAATGAGGAACCTAAAAAAAAGCAAAAAAAAAAAATTCAATAAAATGTGTTTTTAATAAAAAAAAATAAAAAAAAATTACAAATGTAGCATAAACTACAAAACAACAAATTATGCATACTGGTTTAAATAAGCTGAACATATAATAAAATGTAACATTGAACCAGATCCTAAACTACATATGCGAGCGATTTTACGCTAGTCGCTGGCGTAAAATCGCCCATTAGTATTTACTGCGCATGCGCATGGCAGATGTTACACCACGTAACTCTGAACGTACGTACAAGCAATGTATCAACATTGTAACTACGAATGAAGGGGAGTGGCATCCATACGACACCCATAATTAAGCTTCGGAGGTGGGGTGACGCACTGCTTAGGCAGTTACGTATGGGCAGCCTTTACATACGTCAGTAGTTACACTTTGAAAAGTTAAGGTAGGGTTTGGGTAGCATAAAATGGCCAAAGTACGTACGAGCGAGGGCAGTGCCTAGGAGAGTGCATAGAAAATACGCTAGAGTAAATACGCTACGCGATGAAATGTAACAAGCATTTAGGTCTGGATCCGGCCCATTATTCCTATATTGAAAATAAACACAAATAAGTGAAATAAAAGGCTACCTTAACAACTGTTGAAAGTATTTTATTAATTAGCTAAAAACCATAGCTATAAGTAGGTGAGCCTTAATGTGTGTTAATTAAACGCACATGAGCATTGATTAAAATTACACAGCAGCTGATGGCTGTGGGCAGTGTGTATCAATCAATGCATCATCAAGCCCCTCCTACATCTCTAGTAATACTATTAAAAGAGCCATTTCTGGTCAGAAGGCAGGGCTTCAGACGTGATTTGAAAAAATCACATCATTAAGCCCCGCTTCCTTGCAGGCAATTATGTAACGTACGTGAGTACTTACTCTGTCGGAACATCGCATGTGCAGACTTAGTTCTGGACCCAGCTCAATGTCAGAGGCGATATCCCCAATGGCGCACCCAGGGGGGGGTTTCTGGTTGCCCAGAACCCCCCAGATTGAAAATTTTTAAAAAAATGTAAATGTGCAACAAAAAAAAAATCCCCCCCCCAAAAAAAGGGCGGGGTCTAGGTTGTATCCAGTGTTGTAGAATACACTTTCGCGCTACTGCCGAGACAATAGTAAGCATTTGTTTTTCTGTTTTATGCAATTTAATAACTTGATCTAAATGTCCTAAAACTGCCCATTCGGGTGTGAACATTACTGTCTCCACCAGTCTAGCAGAGACAAAACAATGCACCTGTTTCCAGAATATGTGCACTGGAGGGCATTCCCATAAACAGTGTATCAAAGTGGCATTTTGACCCTCACACTTGGCACATTCCGCATTATCCGTGATACCCATCAAAAACCATCTGTCAGGGGAGAGAAATCCTCTATGGTATACAAGCAACTGCATCTCTCTATATGTACTAGCTTTAAGTAGATCTATTTTATTTTTATTATTTTTAAATCTACATGATAAACTTCCTGCTTTCACAAAGAACGTTAATGGACGTCTTAGATATTTTGGCAGTCAGATAGTACGACCATATTATCAGTATTATAATTTTACATATGTTTTTTAACATCATATTAATTAGCTCTTTACAATTTTAAACAGTACTTCAACCTCTGCCGCGTTACAGTCTAATTCCCTAACATATACACGGGCACAGTGGGGGCGGGGCGGGAGCAGAGGTTGAACAGGGCGGAGCTTATTTGTCACGTTTTCGGGCTCCAAAATGTTGGGAGATATGCTAATATACCCCTTATGTATTACACAAATTGGAAACCCCCCTTTCAAAATCCTGCGTTTGCCACTGATCCCTGTATGTACCCTGTAAGTCTTCAGTGGGGACAACACTTGGATCCATTGGTGTGGTTGGTGCCTTGGATCCATGTCTCTGTATTTGCAATAATGATAGTCACTGGTCCAGTGTGCACATTGCTATCCTAATACAAACCAATCGTTTTGCTTCCCAGTTTTCACATTGCGCAATACATAAAAATACATGACACAGCAACTTTTGACAGAACCTAAGGCTATGATTATATGTCTAAATGGATTGGCACCAATTAAAATGTGCAAGATCAAGATACATATTTATTTATTCCTCAAGTTATAGATTTAGCTGGAACAGATGTTAACATAATGTTACTCAAACTACTGCTCTTCAGTAAATGGGGATTAAACCTGAATCCCATTTTGCATGCCCAGGACAAAATATCTCCAGTTTGCATTAGCAGCATTAATGCAAATAGGATTTTCACTGCCAATTACCAAGTGAATTAGATTTCCAATGCTTAACAGCTGCCTCAAACAGTAACTGCTAGTAACCAGCCTTCTGCATTCTGTGATGTGCCTGCTCCTTGCTCTAAAAAGACGATGGTTTAAAGAGCAAAAACAGACATTGTCTACACAGATAGGGTTCTTTGCTGCATCAACTAATTTGCTGCACAGCGCATCGGTGTACCTCTGGATCAGGCCCATTCAGTATAACCTAAAGAAGCTGATCTAGCAGTTTTTGCGGAAGATGCGTTATACATCTGATCCAGAGTTGCGTGTTTCCGGCAAATGGATCCATAGTCTGTGAGGTGTGGTGAAGCAGCCTAGACCAGTTTTCTTATAATACTGCTTATAAATATAAGTAAATAGTTATAACTGGTGTAGTTTACTGGTGTATGTCACTTTACGTCAATGAAGTCAGTTTTCGGTAGATTGCAGCTAGAAGACATTATTCCCGTTATAAGGGCTGCCTTCAGGAGGAGGGACAATCGCGACTATTGTCCAGATGGGGCCTGCCAATACTTACCTTAGCTCTGCAGCATATGTCCCAGGCCCTAACAATTCTGGCAGTGGCCCTGGCCATGACTGCAGTGTCTCAGAATTGTACAACAGCGACAGGTAAGTTTTTTCATCCTAAGTTGTGGATCCATGTGGGGGGCGATTGGGGCAATCGTTCCCCCCTAGAACACTGCCGGTGATTGTGACTGACATTGTCTAAGAGGCAGATCCAGACCTACGGCCACCGCACTAGTTACGGCGGCCGTATACGTAAGAACGGCAGAAATGCCGTTCTGCGCATGCGCCGTGCATATTTTGCCCGGCGTAATCCATGGTGAGCCATGGATCTAGGATCTGTAACTACAGCGTAGTTACGGACGAAGGGGCAGGCAACTCAGTAGGAAGGGAGGGCTGAGTTAGGGAGGTTACGCTCCTGTGTGAGCCTAGTTACACACATTGGGCCTGATCCAGAAGAACGCCCGCCGTCGCTAGGACGCCTGATCCTGGATAGGGCGTCCGTAGCAGCACCGTAGGGACGCTAGAGGAGACGTCCCCCAGCGTCCCTACGT
>WWET01007191.1:0-17469 GCA_011038615.1 Limnodynastes dumerilii
CATACGTTCACAATTACGCTACGTTAATGTGCAATTTTCTATGGTGTGCATGCGCAGTGCGAACAAAACTGCGATTTTACGTCTCATCCACGCGTAAATTCGCTCCGAGGCGTAGTTCTGGATCAAGCCCCTTATGATTAAAATAAATCGGTTTGTTTGTTTCTTTGTTTGTTTCTTTGTTTGTCTGTATGTATGTCCGAATATGCTTTTGGACACCCCTGCACCAATTGGGATGAAACCACTGCAAGGTGGTCCAGTTGGATCCTGGCAAGGTTTTAAGTGGGTTGTGGTTCCAGTCAGACCTTCCGTTGGTGTATGCTGGGCAAAGCATTAACCCAGGACGCATGTTGTGGAATTTCCACTGGATGGATTGCTAGTTAGCAGTTAACAGTGGGAGATAGCAATTCACAGATTGGTAAAATTCTATACACATACATACACACATTACATATTTTACTTGTAGGTCTTCCACTAGATAGATTAGGATGACATCACAAACCAATTTAGAAGGGACTGCCACAAAACGTGTGAGGGTTATGGAAAAGAGGGTGTGGTTTAAATAAACAGGTTCAATTGTGGGCAGAGTTTGGCTGAAAAGAAAGAAAAGCTCTTTAAAAATGACATTAAAAGATGTTAATAACAAAAACTGTACATATCATCAATCTTATTTTTCAAGTGTTAACAGTTGCTTTTAAATCATTGATAATTATTGGAGGTAGGGAGTGATAATAAAACTTAATAATTAAACATTTTGAGTGATCTTGATTGAAAGCTACATTTAATCTGGCAGAAATAGAAATTCCTACATCAACTGAGTTTCTTTTAATAATTGTCATTTTTGTCCTTATCTTTTTAAGTTAAATTTGTCCAAAAATGCTTTGTATCCATAATAAAAGCTATGTTTAACTTTTATCGGCTAATCCATACATGTGGGAGTTATGATAATTGAGTACATTAAAACGATATAAAAACAAAAATGATTATGTTAATTTCATGTATTACACCTTCAGGAAAGAAATATCTTTTAGCTCTAATTGAATTTGAATTAAATTTAATTGATAATACAACAATTAAAATGATAAAATAATTATATAAAATATATAAAAGTGTATACATATGGAAAAGGTAACAAGCCACATATTTGTTTTAACATGCAGTACAAGATTATTGAAGGATTTGGAGATGAAAATGTGTAATATTGTAGGAAAAACATCATGAGTCAGTAAGAATTGATATCTCAAGATGTAGGGCCTCATTCACTAAGCTCGATTTGGCCCAAATCATGTGATTTTGAGCTTAAAAATCGCCAATTGCGATTCACTAAGCCAAAAATCACGTGATTTTAAGTATTTTGAGACCGCATATACGCAATCTATGTATCGAAACGATACGCAGATTATGTACAATAGCTACTACGCATGAACAGTAGCTATTGTTTATTGAATTACGTCCGTCTATGGAAGACGGACGTAGTTCTGAATGCGGCCCGTTATCATTATTGTGCTGAGTTTATATAGCGTAGCAGTAGTAGTATTCATCAGTAACTATTTTTAGTTTGTAGAAATACATGTATGTGGTTGAAACTCACTTTTAAATTCCACTAAACCTAAGTTATAAGAAAGCTATGCACTTTTTCTTTAAGGATTATTATAATGGAGGTGTCATAATTAAACAAATTTAACAAAAAGTTTCCAGTAGACATTATTGTCCACGATTAAGCTATTGGTGAAACGTGAGTCAGTTGGGGAGGGTGCTGTGCACAAGCACTCTCTCTAACCCTTTAGTTTAGCAGTCCTGCCTCATTGTGCGCCCATTTGGGGATATGAATTTAATTAGCGATATCTAATGTACAAATCTACAAGAGGGATCCCGTTTTTGTAGATCTTAATGCTGATCTACCTCTCTGGGAGCAGCATTTAGATGCTACTGTTTAGTCTATTTTAGCCATATTAGCATAATACTCTGGGTACAGGGGTACTTCGTAGCTCCGTGCCGATTATTAGTCAATTTCATATTGGACTAATATATCCTTAGAGGAGTGAAATACAATATCCAGTTCAGTGACTTTAGATCAGTGGTTTCCAAACCTGTCAACAAGGCTCCCCAACAGTGCATGTTTTCCAGATCTCCCTACAGAACAAGGTGTATAATTATACCATCTGTTGATCTTTTTATACAGTCCATAATGAACACACCTGTGCTCCAGCAAGGAGATCTGGAAAACATGTACTGTTGGAGAGCCTTGAGGATAGGTTCGGAAACCACTGCTTTAGATTAATATTATTCTATATTGGCTACATAATTTTTGACCAGAGAGTGAATGGAACTCCATGCTGATGATCACACAGCATTCATTATATTGTATATAAACATCATTTAAAATTCCCCCTGTTTATTGTGATATTATTAGTGAGTTTACCAATTATTTGCCATGATATATTGGTCTTAGTGGAATCACATGAACTAATCCACGGACTTGTGTGATTTTTATATATTTGTGGAAGAGATAACTAATTATCTATCAACATTATTGTGGAGGCTATCAATTAGTTTTAATATTCCCTGGTCACAGAATATATAATAGAAGAATCTTCGGTATTTTAGGCATTCCATCTGACAGGGGGTCACATTCCCTCTGACCACCTAAAGTTGGGCGGGAGTAATGTTAAAATTTGACAGTAAAGGTCTGATTAAGATGGTTGTAAGTACTGCTGATCCACACAGGACAGTTAAGGTAGGGTTGTCAACTTTGAAAAAAGAGAGGGAAGAGAGATAATGAAGTTTACTCACAACCTGTTACGAATACTGCAACCAGGGTGCAGAGTATATCTAGGACCTGGTCTTCACTAGAGCCTCTAATGGTGGGTATAAGAAGGGCTAAAACCAGCAGGTCGCAAACAACCGGAGAAGGAAAAAGAAACAAAGGAAGGAAAGAGTAAGATCTTACATGTCATAACAATTAGAGTGGCAACATGTAACACTTCCTTTACTATCAAACTGTTATTTAGATTTGCGATAGGAAACATCACCTCTCAACTCTAATACCCTATGTTCTCACTGTGAGGGAATATGCCACACACAATCCCAAAGCAATGACCAGCTCCTAAATATGATAAATGACAGATGACGTATAAGCATTATTTTAGGCCAGTGTGTTCAAAGGAAATGTTTTGAAGATCAGTTTTGCAAATAAACTGAAGGATATCTTAATGTTACTAGTGTTTCAACAGGTAATCAAATAGAGGATATTCTGGGGGTAATTCAGAAGTTACAAAACACAAACAGTCACAAAAAAGTGACTCAAAGTTTTTTTCACTAGATTACACCGTCATAGAATTAACAATCATATAAGAAGCACAATATTCAGTTTAATTTTCCAAATAGGAATTAATTTATTAACCAAATACTTTATTCATGCAACATAATTAAAACATATAAAGTATAGGCAGAAAATATAAAAGCAATTAATTTCATGTTTTTTTCAATAGCAACACACAACATCAAACTTTATATGCAAAAAAGAGAGTCACATGACCAGAGAATAAGAGATGTGTGACCAGAGAATAAGAGATGTGTGACCAGAGAATAAGAGATGTGTGACCAGAGAATAAGAGATACATGACCAGAGAATAAGAGATACATGACCAGAGAATAAGAGATACATGACCAGAGAATAAGAGATACATGACCAGAGAATAAGAGATACATGACCAGAGAATAAGAGATACATGACCAGAGAATAAGAGATACATGACCAGAGAATAAGAGATACATGACCAGAGAATAAGAGATACATGACCAGAGAATAAGAGATACATGACCAGAGAATAAGAGATACATGACCAGAGAATAAGAGATACATGACCAGAGAATAAGAGATACATGACCAGAGAATAAGAGATACATGACCAGAGAATAAGAGATACATGACCAGAGAATAAGAGATACATGACCAGAGAATAAGAGATACATGACCAGAGAATAAGAGATACATGACCAGAGAATAAGAGATACATGACCAGAGAATAAGAGATACATGACCAGAGAATAAGAGATACATGACCAGAGAATAAGAGATACATGACCAGAGAATAAGAGATACATGACCAGAGAATAAGAGATACATGACCAGAGAATAAGAGATACATGACCAGAGAATAAGAGATATGTGACCAGAGAATAAGAGATACATGACCAGTGAATAAGAGATGTGTGACCAGAGAATAAGAGATACATGACCAGAGAATAAAAGATACATGATCAGAGAATAAGAGATATGTGACCAGAGAATAAGAGATACATGACCAGAGAATAAGAGATACATGACCAGAGAATAAGAGATATTTGACCAGAGAATAAGAGATACATGACCAGAGAATAAGAGATATGTGACCAGAGAATAAGAGATACATGACCAGAGAATAAGAGATACATGACCAGAGAATAAGAGATATTTGACCAGAGAATAAGAGATACATGACCAGAGAATAAGAGATATGTGACCAGAGAATAAGAGATGCGTGACCAGAGAATAAGAGATGTGTGACCAGAGAATAAGAGATACATGACCAGAGAATAAGAGATACATGACCAGAGAATAAGAGATATTTGACCAGAGAATAAGAGATACATGACCAGAGAATAAGAGATATGTGACCAGAGAATAAGAGATATGTGACCAGAGAATAAGAGATACGTGACCAGAGAATAAGAGATATGTGACCAGAGAATAAGAGATATGTGACCAGAGAATAAGAGATACGTGACCAGAGAATAAGAGATACATGACCAGAGAATAAGAGATACATGACCAGAGAATAAGAGATATGTGACCAGAGAATAAGAGATACATGACCAGAGAATAAGAGATACATGACCAGAGAATAAGAGATACATGACCAGAGAATAAGAGATACATGACCAGAGAATAAGAGATACATGACCAGAGAATAAGAGATACATGACCAGAGAATAAGAGATACATGACCAGAGAATAAGAGATACATGACCAGAGAATAAGAGATACATGACCAGAGAATAAGAGATACATGACCAGAGAATAAGAGATACATGACCAGAGAATAAGAGATACATGACCAGAGAATAAGAGATACATGACCAGAGAATAAGAGATACATGACCAGAGAATAAGAGATACATGACCAGAGAATAAGAGATACATGACCAGAGAATAAGAGATACATGACCAGAGAATAAGAGATACATGACCAGAGAATAAGAGATACATGACCAGAGAATAAGAGATACATGACCAGAGAATAAGAGATACATGACCAGAGAATAAGAGATACATGACCAGAGAATAAGAGATACATGACCAGAGAATAAGAGATACATGACCAGAGAATAAGAGATACATGACCAGAGAATAAGAGATACATGACCAGAGAATAAGAGATACATGACCAGAGAATAAGAGATACATGACCAGAGAATAAGAGATACATGACCAGAGAATAAGAGATACATGACCAGAGAATAAGAGATACATGACCAGAGAATAAGAGATACATGACCAGAGAATAAGAGATACATGACCAGAGAATAAGAGATACATGACCAGAGAATAAGAGATACATGACCAGAGAATAAGAGATACATGACCAGAGAATAAGAGATACATGACCAGAGAATAAGAGATACATGACCAGAGAATAAGAGATACATGACCAGAGAATAAGAGATACATGACCAGAGAATAAGAGATACATGACCAGAGAATAAGAGATACATGACCAGAGAATAAGAGATACATGACCAGAGAATAAGAGATACATGACCAGAGAATAAGAGATACATGACCAGAGAATAAGAGATACATGACCAGAGAATAAGAGATACATGACCAGAGAATAAGAGATACATGACCAGAGAATAAGAGATACATGACCAGAGAATAAGAGATACATGACCAGAGAATAAGAGATACATGACCAGAGAATAAGAGATACATGACCAGAGAATAAGAGATACATGACCAGAGAATAAGAGATACATGACCAGAGAATAAGAGATACATGACCAGAGAATAAGAGATACATGACCAGAGAATAAGAGATACATGACCAGAGAATAAGAGATACATGACCAGAGAATAAGAGATACATGACCAGAGAATAAGAGATACATGACCAGAGAATAAGAGATACATGACCAGAGAATAAGAGATACATGACCAGAGAATAAGAGATACATGACCAGAGAATAAGAGATACATGACCAGAGAATAAGAGATACATGACCAGAGAATAAGAGATACATGACCAGAGAATAAGAGATACATGACCAGAGAATAAGAGATACATGACCAGAGAATAAGAGATACATGACCAGAGAATAAGAGATACATGACCAGAGAATAAGAGATACATGACCAGAGAATAAGAGATACATGACCAGAGAATAAGAGATACATGACCAGAGAATAAGAGATACATGACCAGAGAATAAGAGATACATGACCCAGCGGTTACGTTGGAAAAAGTTAAGGTAGGGTTTGGAAAGCGTATCTTGACAAAATACGTCCGTGCAAGGGGTGTGCCAAGGGGAGTGTAACGAATTTATGCGCACGAAAATACGCTCCGCGAATAAACGTACGGCACACAGTGTTCCTCCAATGTGAATAGGACAATAAATCTAGACGTGCCTTTTAAGAATAAGAGTCATAAACACACAACTAAAAAAGTAAATGTGAAGCAAAGAGCTAAAAAGCGCTGACACACCAAGCAGAAGTAATAGGGAATGGTCTAAGAGCAATGTCAGAGCTGCGATATTCAAACTAGCAGGATAGTTCATATACAGCCAAAAGATTACTGATGTGCAGCTTATGACAAAACCAAATACAATATTGCTAGAATCAAAGTCAAACAGCAACAACATTGCTCAAAAAAAGTATACTATGTATCAAAAAGAGAATCACAAAGTATGTAGTTAATAGGAAAGTTCGATCAGAGGGATGCGGTAAAGCTAAGTATAAAGTGGCATTTTATTCCACTCAAAAGAAATAGCAGTACACTTTCCGATATTAGTCTCCAAAAGTTCCGGCAATAATAGCACCTCAAAGTATACACCAGTCTCAAGTAGCAGTCTAGAGGTACACTGTCCGTCCTAAGGATAGTGTGGGAATTTCTCTTATGCACACCACAATGTCCAAAAGCCGCAGATACGGGACAAAGCAGCCACAGTCTTACCCTCTGTGTCCAGACTGTACCGGGACAGGCGTTCTGCGTAGCAACGGACAGTGTACCAGCTCCACGTGTATGGGCTCTCTCTGTGAAGTTGCACGATCCTCCCTTTTCCGTGGGTGTTACTTGATCCTGGCTGATGTGAAAGTCACTGATCCTCCTCTCCTCCGTGCAGTATACTTGGCACAATGAAAGGGAAGCACAGAGAATCCTTCTAGTGTAATAACATTTATTCAATAAAGCAACAATGTAAAAAGTAGGTATCCTACTTACACAAAATAGTGGACACCTCACAAATGAAATGTCAAAAGAGCAGTGTAATACCCCAACAGCAATTCCACAGTATCTTGCTCCTGCTTCAATTGACGATGACAGGTGGGCCAATAGACAATGCTATACAGTAGTATCCAACTGGATATTGCTAAAGACAGTCTGGGAACGCTAAATAAGGTGCTATGAGTGAATGGATAGTAACATAATATAATTAAAACCATTGCGTTTCGGCTCTTCATGAGCCTTTCTCAAGGTAGTTATGTACTATCATTGTGTTACACACAGTTATATAGATAGGACTCTCCTCCCACTAGCTTCCGTGGGTAGAAGGGTCCTAAAGGGATACATGTTGGAAATGTATAGTAAAGACATATAAAACCAACTATAAATAAATAAGTGGTGATAAAATTCTCATACACACTCCGGTATTCATAAGACAAGTTAAAATAGAAGTCAAAACTATGTCTATAAAACTCTAAAAACAAATTCCACATTTTTAGAAGCTATAAGTGGCAGGGATATATATCTGAATAAAATCACATATGGAGAAACAGATATAAGATATATAAAAAAAGAAAAGTAAACAAAGGGGAAGAAGGGGCAAAAACAAGAATAATATTAAAAAGAAACTATATAAAATTACTAATAAGATTAAAAGGAGACAAATCCATAAAGACCAGAGGAAAATGGTACTAAAGAAAAAGACAGAGAATACAAAAATGTATAACCTGAGTGATCATACTCTTACAAAAGATGAAGAGATTGTCCTAAAAAAAGGTTTGAAATATGCCCCCTCTAGAGAACCGGATCCATTTAAAACCTATATTGACATTCAAAAATTAATACGGAAACTGTCCCTTAAATGTTTCTTTGATGAAGAATGGAGCAGATAGAGTAGAAAAGGAACCAATAGTTAACAAATTAAGAACTAAATCAACGTTTAACCCCACCCATAGCCAAGGTTGTTATGTTGAAGCCTTCAATAAAATTGTTACCAAAGAATGGGAGAAGGCATCGAAAAAATTCAACAGAAAGAAGATAAGATCCAATTTAACGAAATTAGAGATAGAGGCCCTTAAGGGTTTGCAGAACAATAAAAACATCATCATAAAACAGGCAGATAAAGGGGGGGGGTTGTAGTCATGAATCTAGAAGACTACAAAAAAGAGGTGTATCGACAGCTCCAGGATGGAGATACATACGAAAAATTAAAAACAGATCCAACTCTAAGAATTAAAAGAAAATTGGAGGATTTAGTGGACAATCATTTAAAGATGGGTACCATCAGTGAAAATACAGCAAAATTCTTGATTGTCCCTTTTCCAACCATCCCGGTTTTATATGTATTACCAAAATTACATAAGAGTCTGGATAACCCCCCCGGACGACCGATTGTAGCCGGTGTGAATTCGATTTCTGCAAACCTCTCACAATTTATAGATAATCTACTGTGATAAAAACAAAATAATTTGTGAGAGATACTTTAGAGGTCATCCAAGTATTAAGGGAGGTGAAATGGGAGGAGGGATACCTGCTAGTGACAGCAGATGTCGCCTCCCTATACACCTGTATTAAACATGAGGATGGAATAAGGGCAGTGGATGAAATGTTAGATAGAGAGGACTGCACACTTAAGAATTTAATATTAGATGGCATCAAATTCATTTTAGAGAATAATTATTTTTATTTTGATTCTGGATTTTTTAGACAGCGCACTGGGACGGCGATGGGGGCGAAATTCTCCCCCAGTTACGCCGATATTTTTATGGCGCACTGGGAGGAGGAAGTAATATGGAATCAGCATCCATGGAAGAAATATCTGCAGAAATGGATCAGATACATCGATGATGTATTGTTTATATGGTCTGGCCCAATAGAAACCCTGAAAGAATTCTGTACCTACTTAAATGTGAATGAAAGGAACATTAAATTGACCTTTGAAATTAGTGACACCCACGTGAATTACTTGGATCTCACGATTTTCATTGAAAAGGGGGAGATTTGTACAAGAAATTTTGTCAAACCAACAGACAGCAACTCCTATTTGAGTGAGAGGAGCTGTCACCACACAAAATGGTTAACGAATGTTCCAAGGAATTAGTTTAAAAGAGTCAAAAGGAATTGCACAAATAATGCAGACTTTGGTGTACAAGTGAAGGAAATGAAAAATCTCTTTATAGAAAAGGGGTGTGAGGAATCTTTTCTACGTTGAACAATAAAGGAAGTAGGACCTATTAAAAAGAAAAACGGGATTAGAAGGAAACTCCCAATTTCCACAGTGCGTCAGTATGATCACCCAATACAACAGTCAATATAACATTTTAGAAGGTATTTTTAAGAAAAATTGGGCACTACTAAAGGAAGATCCTGTCCTCAACAAATATCTTACAGAGAGACCGAGGTTTATATACACAAGGGCACCTAATGTAGGAAATAAAGTAGTTAGAAGGGCCCTTAGAGAAGATAACCACCAGCCTAAAATTAACACAATAGGGTTCCACAGGTGTGGAACATGTGGTGTCTAGAACCCATACAAACCAGACCAGTAAAACCATTGAATTTGAGTCAACAACAACAAAAGAAACATACAAAATAAAAAAATTCATAACATGTCACAGCTCCAATGTTATATACCTAATGGAGTGTGAATGTAAAAAGCAATATGTGGGACGGACATCGCGCCCATTAAAGGTGAGGTGGGCTGAACACTTGAGGAACATTAAAAATGGATTTGAGAATCACTCAGTGTCAGCCCACTTCAAAATAAACCATGCCTGTTCCTGTAAATCAATAAAGAGTATTATAGGAATAGATAAGGTTGAACTAGGTTGGAGAGAATGCAATATGGCAGAAATTCTTGCGAGGAAGGAAATGCAATGGATCTTCAAACTTAAAACATTAGAGCCATATGGTCCGATTTTGAGTTGAAATGGTTTTTATAGGGTCTGGTTTTTAAGAATTTTTTTATTATTATTTTTTAATACCTTTTATCTTTAAAGTAATTTAAATAAGTTTATATATATTTTATATGGTAGATTTACATATGCAGGGCTATAGATTGACTCACGTCATATAAAGTTTTACTGCATAGTGTATTAGAATCTGCATATTATATATTTTTTATATTAATATATATAAGGATGTGTTTTAATGAATTGGATGCCTATCTTAACAATTCTCTTTTATTATATGCCTTTTTTACATGCTTTTTAATGTTATTGAAATTGGCTTTAACAAACTATTGAGTATGAATTGATAATGAGCATATTATCATGCAGTTCGGAGCTTAATGTGGTTAGAGAGTTATATCATTAAGTAAAAAGTTTTTAAACATATGTATGGAGGAGGAGTCAATGAAATGTATAAAAAATGGACAGGTGATATCAATGGTAGCCTTGAGAAAGATCCAGGACTTGGATTGAAACACGTTGGTGGAGGTTGTACAAGTTGCACTAATTGCTTTTAGAGAGGACTGTCATAGCCCTCCATCGTGTCTGTGAGTATATCTCACTTTGTTTTATTCTGGAATTTCTTTAATAAAAGTTATCTGCACCATAGCGGTCTCTTCTACTGCTTTGTTTCCCTAAACCAATCACAACACTGAGGGGTCGGAGGTCAAGCACACCGGACCGCACGTGAAGGGGAAGAGACTGGATGCACGTGCTGTAGGAGTCCAGAAACATTTGTCTAAAGAGACACGGTGTGACGCATCACCTTTTCCATACATATGTACCGAAGAACCTCGAACTGTAAGTGACTATTTAATCACAAAGAAACTGTAATAAGGAACAGAGACTTGATAGGTCCATACAAAAGGACTTGTATATTGTCACCCAAGGATTACCCAATCTCATTTTGCTAGCGCTTCCATCCTGAGTATTTTTCTGTTCTGTAAGTACTAAAAAACATTCAATAAAATATCTCAATGGAACTTTGAGTAGAAGGAAATAAAGGGATCTGCACTAGTCTGGAAACACCCCTTAATTCATTCATAAATTAATTAATTCAATAAGGGGTGCTACTGGTGGCTAAATTCAATACAGTAAAAAGTCATTCTTAGTGCTTCATTCAACTATAGAAAATATGCCACACGATAATGTGCAACTATCCCAGGATATAAACAAATACTTTATTATTACCAATTATAAATGCATATAGCAGTGACATTTAAAATAACATACAGGGGGAGTGTACATATAAAGAAGTGTATTAAAAGATAAAGACAGCTGGGTCTGTTACAATTTCAAATACCTGGCACTATGACATTTTGAATAGTTGCACATTTTAGTGTGGTATATTTTCTATAGTGGCTCTTTCAATTGAATGACGCACTAAGAATGTCTTTTTAC
The DNA here is from genome assembly GCA_011038615.1 of Limnodynastes dumerilii. Lineage (NCBI taxonomy): Eukaryota > Metazoa > Chordata > Amphibia > Anura > Limnodynastidae > Limnodynastes > Limnodynastes dumerilii. The sequence goes on from WWET01007191.1 coordinate 11,828, forward strand.
AACTTTGAGGAGGAGTCAGTCTTAATTATACATGCATTATTGTACAGAGCAGAAATATAGCCCTGAGAAAAATCTACAATATTGGTAGAATTAAATTGGTTGTTTGAATATAAATGCCGGTAAAGGGAATCTTGTCATGGTCTCAGAAAAAGAAGTTGAGTTATAACATATAACGTGTTCCTGTATAACTATGTCTTTTATACACCATGCTTTTATGAAACATTTTTAATATTGACTATAATTTGTAAGTTTTAATTTGAATTTTATTGCCTTGTTGAAAAAAAAAGGTAATAATTCTACCTATGATCTGTGATCGTGATCCATCTGAACCTGAAACCAAGGCTTGAGAAGGGGATTAGCACTGGAGAGCATGAGAAGATAGCAATACTACTTATTTGCAATCCAGACTCTGTATCCTGCTGACCATCAAATAAGTTTTCCTGGAACCCTGAGGATCTTAATACATGGAAAGAACCATTTTATTGAATAAAATATTGTACTGGAAAGACTCCAGTAAATGGGAGACACAGCTCTATTTTAGATGTCATTTTTTAACTGTGATATATTCAATGAAACATTAAACTGCATTGATCAAAAATAATGAACTTTTCTTAGAAATGTTTTATGGGACTTGCTGTTTATTAAAATTTCACCATGGATATATTTGCCTTATCAATGTTATTTATTTATCTATTATTAACAGGTTTTTATATAGCGCCAACAGATTACACAGCACTTTACAATTTTAATAATCAGTATACACGACTGGTTGGTAACAGACAGACTGGGTGGGTAAGAGGGCCCTGCTCACAAGCTTACACTCTATAGGACAGTGGGTTTGATACATAAGGGCAAGTGCTTTATATCACACAATGGAGCCAGCCAGGGTGTATGGTAACAGTGCTCTCAGTGTTCTGTATGATCCAGCCACAAAGCAGTGTTAGTAACAGAGATGAGAGGATTTTAGAATATATAGAGAGAGTGTGCGGGTTTGTGTTAATGGGGTGTAAAAGAAAGGAAAAAGTGGTTGTTAATATGGTAAATAAAGCTTAGGAAGGTTGAGGAATTTGATAAGCTAGACTGAAGAGATGAGATTTAAGGGAGTGCTTGAAAGTTTGTAGAGTAGTGGATAGTCTTAATGGGCGAGGAAGACTATTCCAGAGAGTGGGTGCAGCCCGGGAGAAGTCCTGTAACCAGGAATCAGAGCATTTATGAAGTGCAGAAGAGAGTTGTAAATCTTGTGATGATCTGAGAGAGCGAGCTGGGATATGTATGCAGGTTTGTTTATGGCTTTATAGTTTACAGGCAACCAATGTAGAGACTGACAAAGTGGTCTAGTTCCACTTGAGTGTTTTGCAAGGAATATCAGTCTCGCTGCTGCATGCAATATAGACTATAGAGGGGTAATTTTATATTCTGGGAGTCCAAAAAGAAGGGCATTGCAGTAATCAATGCGGGAGAATGAGAATGAGGGGCTGATTCAGAGTTGCACTTCCACCTTTTTTAGGTGCAAGTATAGACCTGAGCAATACCATGTTGAATTGCAAGGGGAGGCAGATTTAAATTGTAAAACCAAAATTACAATTAGGAGGTGAAGATTCTTAGCTCAGCTCTATTTTTCAGAATAAACATAAAGCTATGCAGTATTGTAGTTCTATGTGTAAAAGCAAAGTATTTTCCCTGCATGCAAAATTGTATTTATTAATTAACACCCCTTACTTTGAAAAATGGTTTAGCCGAGCTGTACACTTGCACCTAAAAAAAGGTGGAAGTGCATCTCTGAATCAGCCCCTGAGAGTTTTAGCAGTTTTTTGTGAGAGATATTTTCACATTTTGGAAATGTTTTTTAGGTGTGTATAAAAGGATTTAGAAACAGATTGAATGTGGGACATAAAGAAGAGAGACAGTTATGTTTTTAGTGTGCATTTATTTTTTACTACATTTTCTCTATGAGCTTTTATATCTTGTATTTGTCTAGTACACAAAACATTATTGTATGTACACAAAACATTATTGTATATTTCTGATATACTTGCTCCATAGATGTAGATAACACATTGTTTGTCACCTATATTTCCTGCAAATTATTTGATATTTTATATACATACAAAATTAAACAAAAACATAATTGTGTAGATAATCATCCATTTTTGTTAGTTTTTAATATTTTCCTAATGTTGAATTCTTCTTTACGCAGAATTTTATAACACTTAGGAAAAAATATACAGATAAAAAGACCAGCACTTGATGTTAATATGGCAAAGACTTCTACTGATACCATCGCCTTCCCCTTAGAGCTTAGATAGGCCGGAATCATTCCAATCCACACACTGCAGAACACCAGCATGCTGAAGGTAATGTGCTTGGTTTCATTGAAAATGTCCGGTAATTTTCTGGATAAAAATGCTAATAAAAAACTTATAGCTGCCAGACTCCCCATATAGCCCAAGACACAGTAAAATCCAATAACAGAACCTTCATTGCATTGAACTATGATTTTTTGCTGGTCAGAGAACATATTTATCTCCTGAAATGGTGGAGCTATAGTCAACCAAATACCACATATTAATACTTGTAAAAATGAAAAGAACATGACGACAGTATTGGACAGTTTTACACCTTTAAACTTCCCCCAGAAATGTCCTGGCTTGGTGGCATTGAAGGCAACATAGACCAAAATAGTCTTGGCCAATATACAAGAGATGGAAACAGAGAAGATGATTCCAAAGGACACTTGTCTAAGCATACAGGTAATGGTCACCGGATAGCCGAGGAACAAGAAGACACAGAGGAAACTTAACATGAGAGAGAAGAGGAGAAGGAAGCTGAGTGTCCGGTTATTGGCTTTCACTAAAGGGGTGTTTTGGAGAGAAATAAATATTAATATTACCACCCCAGTGAGAACACAAAGACAAATCGATGTATATATAAATATCACGGCAACCGTATCATGGTACGACAGAAATTCCACCTCTTTAGGAATACATTGATCCTTCTTCTCATTGGGCATTTCACTGGCAGGACATTTTATACACTTTTCATTATCTGCAAAAGCAAAAAGAAATACAAAAACAAGTCATCATAGTGTTACTTGGAATACTACAAATGTAAATTTTATCAAATGTTTTATATTTTAGTTTATTCTAGATCCTAGAAAATTGTATTTAAACCTTAATTTCTTTGGACAGTTAATGCATAACATTAATTTTTGCTTAAGCTTAATTATGCCTACTTTTTTCCTTTTTTTAACTAATTATTATATGTGCATTTGAGGATGGATTTGAAGATGGATTTAGGAGTGAATCAATGATCACATTGGCTTTTAGAGATTCAGGTTCTATATCTCTTACATGTACTTAGATGCCCAGTAGGAGAGTAGGGGCCCAACACTCAGTAATCTTCCATGAATAACCTTCTTACTACTTCTAGACATTTACAAAAATAGCGTAGAGAGGAAAACCCATTCCATAACCAACAACTGGCTCTGAATATGTTTTTTTTTCCCCCTGCGGCACCAGATGACCTGTAAATATTTGGTGTCTATTTTAGGGTGACTCCGGTGACGTTGGTGCTGGACAATTGTTTCAGTCGCTCCACTGTTGTTTTAAGCTTTTATCTGCAAAATTACATCCGTGTTTAGTCTTGTGTTTGGTCTTGTAACTGGCAACTGGTAACTGGCAACTGGTTACAAGACCATAAACATTTAACTCTATTATTAATATTTGCATATTATTACTATTTACCACAACAGAGAAAGAGATTTCAATGGGCCAAGAGTCCCTGACTTTTGTTGCGTCTTAAGTTCAGAAATATTAAGTTATTGTCCTGTGAAAGTCAGATAGAAAACAACACTCTTGTATTGTCCACCAATACTGCACCTGGTGCTGTCCACTGTAAGGGTATATACAATGCTAGTGTAATGGATTGAAAAATGACTGTATTCTAATCCACAGTGTAGTTATCTGTTATATAAAAGCTGAAGGCACTATGACATTTCAATCATCCTAATGGGGATTTTCACCAGGTAGTGAAAGCAGGTAGAGTGAAAGAGAAAGTGAAGCAGATAAGAGTGAATCCTCATACAAATCATCTGACTGCTGACAAATCCCTTCCATGCTTCAGGAATATAAATGTACAAGATCCAGAAACATCAAGGACATCTTGTGCAATAATTACACTACTATGGAAGATCCCAAACCACAAAAGATTTTTTAAGTAAATAAATAAATAGCCTAGGTGTAACTAAGTTCATGCACTTAACAAGGTCTGGATCCAAATTGGCTCCAATCAAGCGCTGTCCACAGGGTATGGCATGGCGTTGCAAAATGGAGTGATCGCTTTCCTTATTCAAAATCCCTTTTACCTTGTACAAATCTTCCACTTTACCAGCATCAGCACCATCACATTACCTCCACCATGCTTTACAGATGGCATTAGGCACTCTTCCAGCATCTTTTCACTTGTTCTGCATCTCACAAATGTTCTTCTGTGTGATCAAAACACCTCAAACTTCGATTTGTCTCCATAACACTTTTTTCCAATCTTCCTCTGTCCAATGTCTGTGTAATCTTGCCACTATTAATCTTTTCCTTTTATTGGCCAGTCTCAGATATGGCTTTTTCTTTGCCACTCTGCCTAGAAGGCTATCATCCCGGAGTCGTCTCTTCACTGTAGACGTTGACACTTGCGTTTTGCGGGTACCATTTAATGAAGCTGCCAGTTGAGGACCATAATTGTACAAGGGTTTTTAAGGGTTTTCTAAGCATCCTTTAGTCTTAGCAATTATCAAACACTGGAGTGATGGTTGCTGGAGATATAGATATATATCCATTTCCAGCAACCATCACCAGTGGAGATTAGTGGAGACTTAATTCTCCGGTGTTTAAATCTCTCTGGCGATTTTTTGCATGAGGAGCATATAGATCTCTAGATTTACTAAGGGGAGACTTTCAAAATTGCTAGAGTTTGGCCTTTCATGATTATATTGAGAATGACAATTTTTTAAAACAAAATAGTTTTTATTTTACAATACACAAGTGTAAATTTGCAACCAGTATCTCTGGTGTATTGCTTTTGAAATTAACTCAACAACAATTGCATATTCCCAACATATGTAATATGAAAATGAAAATAAAAACAAATACACATTTTATTTTGTTTTGTGGCTTGATTTCCTAACAGCATCCCCGCTTGTCCGAGCGCCTCTCCTTACTGGAGTGGGAGTTGTGAGGATTGGGGAGTGCTTTGTTGGGAAGTGTTAGCACTGGTGAGTTGGCTACTGGCACTAGTGATACTACATTCAGCACCTGCTACAGTGGTTTAATTTTTTTAGTTTTGCATATGTGCCAACACCCTATTCACACTAGGCCTGATCCAGAACTATGCACTAGCCCTGATCGTATTTACTCCCATGATGCCTGATCCAGGCCTATGCCCGCCGTCGCTAGGACGTAAGTGTAAGATCAGCTGAAAAGCCGGTCTGCGCATGTGCCGGGCAGATGTTGCCCAGCGTCGCTATGGAAACGCCCGATTGTGGATCGGGCGTCCGTAGCAGTGCCGTAGGGACGCTGGAGGGGACGTCCCCCAGCGTCTCTACGTTCAGGTTAGTGTATGTGGGCGGGGGGAGCTGGTTTAATGAGGGG
>WWET01007192.1:20431-45580 GCA_011038615.1 Limnodynastes dumerilii
ATAATAGTATTAGAGATAAGAGGTGATGTTTACTTTCACAGGTCTAAATAACAGTGTAATAGTAACACTAGTCATTATCTTTGTGCAATAGGCAAAAGCAAAATATTCTCTATGCAAGCAAGAAATAAAATCCATTGACTCCTTGAATATTTAACATGGTTTTGCACAGTTGTAACTTTCCACCTGTTTTCTTCTTATTTTCCAACTCTGGATCAGGTCCAATATTATTTAACTGTGACAGCTTGATGTATGATACAAGAGAAAAGTACTGCTGCAGAAAAAGACGTTTCATGGCAGTATTGAGTGTTTGTAAAAACTCTTCTGTTATTCATATACAATACAAAAAAGAAAGTGTAAGTAAAAAAAACACAAATATGCATCCTCGTGTTCCTGACCTCATGTCAGCAGAGATTTACATAATAATGACATTCAGAAACTGTCATCTACAAGAAAATGTCCATTATCCCGTCCAAAAAGATTGATGGATGAATGTGGAAGTTTTGCTTTTGGAAAAGGACAGTGAAGTGTCTGTAATTTCTGAAATATACAGAGAAAATATGAAGGAGATCCCTGATTTTATTACTCGCTCCTAAATATGACACGATCTTCTTGGACAGCACTTTCGAGGTGTTGTAAAACTATGAGTCTCAGCATGCTTTAAGGGGCAGTAGTTGCCATTTTGGCAATTGCTTTTTCAACACCGATACCACTGGCAACTTAATAGCAGCTTTTTCAGCACAGACAGGAATAGAGAAACTCAGGGATGGACCCGTGCAGTCTACCACATAAATAAATGGAGGTTGGGCCAAGTAAGAGTAAGTCTCTTTTTGGAAGGAGTCTTGGATTTTTGGGCCCCCAATTCCATTAGGTCACAAGGGATGGCGTACATGTTAGTTGGGCAAAATGGATGGTAAAAAAATGCAATACGCCAAGAAGACAAGAAACACCAGCAGCTAATCCTGTTTATCCAGAGATTTACCAATCTCCTACCAAACAATGAATAAAAGTATAAAAAAGAATGTAAGGATAAGCGCTAAGTGCACTCCTGCAGGTGTTGGTATTAGAATAGAATTTATGAGTCGTATTCACAGATTCCTTAGTTAAAGGTACGCAATTATACGCACGTACATTGCAAGCCACCACCCACGACACTCCCCTCACACAGACAGGTTTTCGTAGACTTCCGCCACCATAGAGCACTCTTATCTTTCCGTGTGCATTTACATGCGTATAATACTTACGTGTGTGCGTATATAATTAACCGCGCCCTCAAATGGTCACTCAAATGCCTCCCCCCACCCACTTTCACGTAGCTTAGGCTGTACGGATTTCAACCACGACCCTCCGCACGGATGTCCCCAAGTGCGATTCCCAAGTACGCGCCTAATGGACTTCTGTGTGTGTAAATTCAACGTATATAAAGTTACTACGCATGCGCAGTTACTCCAATCCTAAAAGAACGCACGGAACTCCTCAGGATCCATGTTTCCATGCTGGAGGTTGGCCTGGCAAGGGGGACGGGATGGGGGCGGCATGATTAAAGCATGACCGCACGATGAGTGGGAGGTATATGAATTCACCATACCATCTTAAGTTGGGCCAGTATGGAAATGTTAAGGTAGGGTCCCGCTGGAGGAAAGCCATAAGTGAAAAGAGTGTAGACCTCACTGGTAATTAGGATGGCAAAGAAAACCTATGGCTGACCTCTACAGCTGGAGGTCCACTACCGGGACATTATCAAATCTGAATCCAGTCCAGTACTGATATGTTATAATACAAATCTAAATTCAGAACACCCGTCGTGATACACATATTGGGGCTGATTCAGAGATGCGATTGCGAAAAGATCGCAAATATACGCACCTTTGCTAAGATCTTAGCAGGTTCCAGCCCACTGCAAAACCAGACACTCCCCTTGCAAACAGCGGTGGATCTTAAACTTAGACCACCATTGACTTGCCTTAACTATACGCTGTCATTTGGGATCTTAACTGACGTGGGAGCGTTCAATTAAGATCCTAAGTGTCAGTCCTCGCCCACTTTCCCTCATTTCCCTGCCTCCCCCTGCCCATTTCCATGCAAATCCTTAAGATCTTAAAGATTCGAAGCACTTAAGATCTTAAGTGCTTGCGTGCGATTCAAACCTACGCTCTTAGCGAACTTACGCTCCTAACCGCTACGTAAACGGCGTTGCACTATTACTACGCATGCGCAGTTTTGCGAAATTTCTAGGATCTTAAATATACGCACCTAAGTGCCGTGGAAATCGCATCTCTGAATCAGCCCCATTGTGATTTGGTGTGTGTGCGTGTGTGTGTGTGTGTTTAGTTAGTCATTATAATTCGTTATCTCCTATTGGTGTTGGTAATTAACTGAAAACGTTTATTACATCAACAACAAGGAATCCCTTTGAAAATGTTGTCACAAGATCTTAACAGGTGCCGGGAAATAAGAAAATGATAGATGGCGGGAACTCCGTGGATCAATGAAGTAAAATCAGCCTTCCATAGGATAAATAATGTGGTCAACGTAAAAGAGAAATAGACATTAAGTAATAGCATGTACTTATAAAAAATCAAAAACATACAAAAACACCTATGTGGCAATGATAAATAGCGAAACAATGATTAATAAAAGCAGCTGTGTTCCGTACCGGGGTAGGTGGAATAGTATGTATAGGACAGGAGGCTGAAGGAGTGCCAAAACAGCCAAATGGAAACGACTCTGGGGGAAACCTATACCGGAAAACACAGAGCAAAAGAACTGCCGACTTTGACGCGTTTCGGGCAGGTGTGCCTTCACTCGCATGTATGAGACTTATGAATCCAAGACCACACTTTAAAAATATTCCACAGAAAATGAGGCTGTTGTATTAAACCCACCCGATCGTTGGAAAGGCTTCCAGAAAGTTACCCTGAATCCTGATCCTGATGGTCTTTATTTCGAAAAGAACATTGTACTACAGCTGAAAGCGGCGGTTATTCAATTTCTGGAGTCACGAAGAGTGATTGGTCGAAAAGGTAAGTGTTAACCTAATCCTAGCCTTTCTCTTCTTCAGCACTAACCCTAACACTCCAAGCCCTTTAGCCTAAGCCTAACCCTCCATGCCATACAGCCTAACCTTAACCTTCCCCTTAAATCCCTAAGTATAACCTTATACCAGCTGCAGCAATAATCTACCTAATCTACCCATTACAACCGCTGTTGAGAATGGAGGAATAGGTTTCCATTCCCAAAACCAAATTTCTACTTTCAGCCTATTTCGAAAAATAGATGCCATTTAGTTGGCGACTGCATGTTCAAAATACGACCGCTTGGACCGGTAACCACATCTTCATGCTGGAAGTATTCTGCATGTAGATTACTGAAATGCAGATCATTTTCACACTTTGTGTAACAAAGTTTAAAAGGTTATATAAGGTCATATTTTCAGAAACCAAGATGTCTAAATCCCAGCATAATAATTTAATTGGAATGGAATTATCTTGATTATCCATATGTCCCAATTTGCTCAAAAAATTTTAATTTAAAAAAACACAAATACACATATATATGTTCTGGAGGCCATATCTCCATAAATACATTAGAGACTGTGCAAAGAAGAGCAACTAAAATGCTGCATGGCCTGTGTCACACTACATACCAAGAAAGGCTAGAGGAACTACACATGTATAGCTTGGAGCAAAGAATGGAGAGGGGGGACATGATATCAGCTTTCACATATATCAAGGGTTGTGACCAGCAAGAGGAGGGGGCATTTTTCAGAGAAAGAAGTGTAATAGAACACAAGGGCATAAATATAAACTGGAGGGCGACAGGTACAGGAGGGGACATTATATAATGAAGGAGGTATAATAGAACATGAGGACATGAATATAAATTGGAGGGCGGTAGATTCAGAGGAAATGTGCGGATAATGACATCACTGAAAGGTTGATAGATAAGTGGAATAAACGGCAAACGACATAGCCCCCATTCACGCATCATTCAGCCACACACACCTTAATGAAATAAAAACACAGAGACGTATAGCTGGATTTAAAATAGGAACATGGTTTATTTAAAAAGGTCAAATTGGGCCAAATTGAGTTGGTGACTAAAGCTGTGTCATCCAACAATGAATGGTGGCCCTAGTAGCAGATGGGGGGTTCAATCGTTAAAGTAACTTAACTTAACTTAACTAATCTACTTAAGGAACTAAGTTATATTGAAACCTTGACATGTAACACACTGCAACCGGTCAAACCCCGACCCAATCAATAATGCACACCCCGGAACCTGGAAGGTGGCATACCATCCGAAAACCACCCGTTAAGGACTGATTTTCACGCAACTTACCTGGGTGGTACTCAACAGACCGGTTGCAAATATCCTAAATAAAACCACAAATGGCGCCATTACCTTATTGACCCTCCACTGCTACCGCCAAACCGTCACCGTCTGGATGGAAAGAAAATACATGTTAGAAAAATCCTTATACTTTACGGGAGGGAGAAATCCGACGAGTAGGAGACAGCTCCTCCCCTGCGAGTTCCTTATATTAACTACCTAACCACCCCCCATTTCCTAACCGCCCAATCCTAACCCACAACAATTAACCTTACTGACTAACACTACCCTAACCTCACTACCCACCCCCTTTATACTAATATTAACCCCTGCCTGCCTGATGCTAGAATGGGTCCCTGCCTGCCGTTTATTTTCTCTGCGGCCCTGTGGGGTCCTTGCTCTTATTTCAGCTCACAAACTGTTTAAGTTGATTCCAGAGTACTTGGATTCATTTTGAATCTTGCTTATCAGCTATGGAAAGTAAGTTCTCATTTCCTATATTCAAACAAATGCTTTCTCCATTCAAAAGTGTTAAGAGTGTTACTGGTGTTACAATTGTGATTTCTATGAATGTAAGACTCATACTTGCTAATAAATACAAAAACCGGTATCTAAATGGCTTGCTGCACTTTGGAAACTGATGAATTCACAGAAATATGATATTTAATTTAAATTCTGATTTAAATTGAGTGGATCTGCAAAGGGTTTGAAGAAAGTACAATATGTATGCACATCTGAAAAGTTTAATCTTATGGCTGCTTGACAGTCGTGTAATGGTGTCATTAGCATATTACAAGGAAGAAAACGGTGAACATGTCCGAAGAGTAGATCACATTTGACAGCAGTATTTTTAAGTGTATTTTCATCTCATCCAGTATGCACAGTTATTATGGTATTATACAAATTTCAAAGCAAACAAAAGCCTACATGTTCCCTTGTTGAAAACCCTCTAGATTAGGTTGGTCTGGATAGACAGCAGTCTGTGTGGCTGTAAGAATAGAGGGATTCATTGCTGGGGACAAGGTTTGAGAAACACAAGCTGACCACAGATACTAGATAAAGCATAAGAACTTGTATAAGGCTGGGTACACACTCAGGATTTTGGAAAGATAATCTTTCCAATCACACAATGAAAAGACCATTTCACCAGATATCTTACCAGTGTGTACCGTCCAAAGATGGCCAAAAGTCTTTGGAAACGGTCTGTGATCTTTCAATTTGATCTTTTGGTGCTAATATGCCAGATCAACCATGAAAAGATAGCTTTTGCTTTTTTGCAAGTGTGTCCTGTGTCTATTAGGAGATCTTTGGACAGTACACACTGGTAAGATATCTGGTGAAACGGTCTTTTGATTATGTGATTGGAAAGATTATCAGCTGAAAAGCCCCAGTGTGTTCCCTGGTTAACACACAAGTATGATAACAAGTGTAATTATGTAACACTGTTAGGATCACAAGTAAATAGGGCTTAATTACAGCAAAACATCTGAATAAGAAAACCGGTGTGCCTTCTTAGAACATATAATGAAAGGTGAGACCTTTATTGTATGGGATTTTTGTGCAAAAGGTCTCTGCATCCATGTTGAGAGACCAGTAAGGGCCTGACACTGTCATGATCCAGACTGAAACCCAAAAGAAGGCATACTGTTGTTTTAAAATACCCCATGCAAATAATGCAACCTGGACCTGAACCTACATATGGGTCTGGATCTGTACACAAGTGCAGTCTTTTGGCTATGGCCACGCAGTAAGTTATGTTTGCCAGTGCAGAATTATTCCACTGTCTTGTTTAATGAAAACGTTCAATGCTTTGTACAAGTACTCTGTTAATTGACAAGGTGAATGGAAAGAAAATGTAGTCATAAATAAAATAGCCATTAAATATGATAAAAATAGCAACTTGCTTCCCTTGATTTGCATGGACTGTCAGCAAGGAGCATAAACAACGTTTCCATTCCTTTTTTGGCAAAGTTTAAATGATATCCCGATGGTGTTGTATATCTGTGGAGTCATGGCAGCCGGCATCTTCCTGGATTTATGCTAGATCTATAGTTGGTGCAAGTGATCAGGTTAAAATTGAGCATACTTACACAGACGTTTGGGTGTAAATCGGGCTGATTTGTTGCCATTTATGTAAAATACGTTAGCCCACCCCTTCCATACCCTGTAAAGCCCCTTCAGCGGCAGACAGTCAGCTTCTGGATAACTAGAGTTGCCAATGTTTCTGTACAGAGCAAGGGCAGAACAACAGTTTGCAGAAATACTCAATCCAGATAGGTCTCAGCTTGGATAAGGCCCTTTATATTTTGGAATACTGCTTCTAAATTTACTTACGTTGCAAGGTACCCTGGCAAATGCAATGCTTTTCCTGCAACTAAGTCCTTGGATATGGTGTCACACAGATGATGTCTATTAGTGTGACCCTTATCATATCAGGCTGTTTGCTATAATCTCCTCCCTTCCCATTTGTGGTCATTAACTGGATTTACGGTAACTATTGTTTTTCTTCAACATCTAGCTTAAACTGACACAGACCAAGGAACATGTTATAAAACGCCTCCTGTGCATCTGTTCACCCAAATGATAATATATTAACAATTAATAGCAAAAAATATTTAAAAGTGGTTAAACATATGTTTATAGAGTGGTAAAGTTCATATGTAACTTTCACTTTTAATAATTCAAAATAGTTAGCTTATCGTTTTACTGACTGCATAGTGCTATGTTCTTGCTATAGAAGGGATTAACCCTAACACTATATCAATTTTGATGTTGTACACTGTATATTGATTGTGTGTTTATGGTTTGCCATAAATTCAGGAATCCATATCTTTTGAACGATTAAAGGTCCAGGTTAAGTGTTTTGGGTAAAGTACTGATTCTTTGGAAACACATCAGTCACCTTACTTGGCTTTTATTACTACACTAAGAAATGTTTGGTGATGCACAAGTAATTAACAGTCATGGTCTAAGTTTTGTCATTGGATTCACAAAGAGTATATCACTTTCTGTCTTGTGTAATTTATAACCCCAGTGCAAAGGCAAGGTGTATGACTGGGGAGATATGTGAATTAAATAAAAATAGTAATAGTAAGTTAAAATCTGAATTTGATTCTCAATCCTTAAGCTTTTGTATCTTTTACAAGGCAATGAGGCAATCATGCCTAAATTACAGAAGATGATGATTGGAGGATTGTTACTACTACTATTAAATATAATTCATGCTATTTCAAGCATCTCTATAGATATAATTTGAGTAGTAAAATGAATCTATTGTTGGCTAAGATTAGCACACACCCTTTTGCTATAATAACTGGGTTTACTGTGCACGAATTGTCATGTACACAATTATATAGTAGAGTAGTGAAGTAGTAAAGTCACAATCATCATCTGCAGATGTTTTACTCCTAATGCTATGTAGGAAGGATATTTATTTAAGTGGTTGTAAGCACTATCTGTATGGGTTTACCTCTGAGATAGCCATTTGTTCATAATTGGTAATTGGCTTAATTACATGCTATACTCTTTGATTGGTAGAAATCAAAAGACTGCAATATTTATAGTTTTTTTTACTTTTTTTGGTGCATTTCAAAACTAACAATAATATGTGTTAAATCCTGACATTCAGCTGAATGATTTCACTCATCTCTAATAAGTAATATGAAAATGTAGGAAACATCACAGTCGTAATAAAAAAAAGAAATAAAAAAAATAATCTGTTCTTTCATGACTTCACTGTAATAAGTATGTGCTTTGTTTACATAAGGAAAGTATGATCATGAACAGTAGTAGAGATAATGGCCCGTATTCAGGCCTCCGTCTTCTGTGGCGGTCCGTACAATAATTACTATGCATGCCCAGTAACTTCAATCGGTTAGCTAAGGACGGACGGCCACAGAAGATGGATGTCTGAATACGGGCCAATGTTTTGAAGATTACAGGAAAAATAATTAAATATCTGTATTGAAATATTTCATTATTTTTACTGGTGTTGTATTATAAAGTCACAGATTCATAAAAGCAGATTTGCTATCATTTTAATGGTGCTCCTGCTGAATGGTAGATTTGTGTTATATACACATTTGGGAACAGTCATAGATGGTATCACCCAGTCCATTTTCAGAGGAAGTGTTTGTACAATCCATTTATAACAGTTGATAATAAACTGCTGTGTCTTGGTTCTAGTTTGATTACATAAATCTCTTGTGATTTACATTGTTCATTTGGAGCTGTGTTCATGCATTGCTGAGTACTTTTTCATCAATTAAGCATGTTTATAATGTCTGGCAGGCATGTTATAAATGAGCATAATCATTCTAAAGGATGGCCATCCTAAAATAAATATATTCAGAATTAAAAAGTAACCATAAGACAATAAATCACATGTACATATATTACATAATAATATGCTTCTTCGTTTATTTGCTTACTTCATTTCATTTTGAATTGATATATTTTTGTTTGTACTCATTTGCTAGTCTGTCCATAAACCACAGCTTGTAGATAGTTACAGTAGATAGATTCTTTTCTTAGTCTTTTTCATAAAATAATGCTTATATAAGAGATTTATAGTGGATTTGGTTTACAGCTGTGTGCAGGCCAGGAAGGAAGGGGGGTAGCACACGCTTTCTCTTGCTGTATAAGAGCAAAATGACCACCCCTCTGCAAAGGTGGGGACATTCTGCAAATGCATCAACCGTGCTGCTAAACAGAACAGACGTCCTCTTTACCCATAACAGCCGTACTCGTTGCCCATAACAGCCAAACTGCACCCCTGTAGCTGTGGCTTCAATTTGTCCCCAAGAATTTTCAAAGATATCGGGCCATATGCAGAACTCCGGGAGCATTGCATTTGCGGCCGGAGTTTTCAGCAATGTGTTACTGCGCATGCGCAGTAATTTTGTTACGTAATCTACGTTACTTTTTGCAACGTAGATTGCGTATACGCGGTCTTTAAGATCTTTAAGTTCTGCATACTGCCTATCATCTCTTCAGCTACAGATCATCTCCAGAACCTCCTTGGAATCCCATTAACCGGAGGTTCCACTGTAAGGCAGGTTGCGTGGTTTCGTTTGGGGTCTTGTGTAACTTTAGTTTCAACAATATATGATCCCAAGCAGCAATCAAGGTGCGGATTCTGGCCGCGGTGTATGTTTACTGTTACCATGGTAGCCTTTGACACGTCTGACGGCGCCTACCTGTAGTGATGATGTCATCACTGGGCAGATCTGCCTTGGCGTGCCTCTGGTGTCTATGGACGGTGCTGATACACTGCGATCCATTACTGTCATGTGTCCTAGTGCTCTTGATTTGATCATGTGTAACAGGTGGATTGTTCCTATTTAAATTATCACTGTTTATTTGCCTTGTAGACCTTTTGAGACTGCTTACTGTGTACGTGCTCTGTTAATACTATGATGAAGGAGTCCCATTGGACCCCGAAACGGCCATCAGTGATGAGCCCTACTATGGAGTTGAACTTGATTCCTTGAACTCTGGACATTAACTTGACCATGAACGCTACATTGAAGGCTGGGTGCTTTATGCATTGAACATTGAAGCCTATCTTTTAATGTATTTGCTGGCTATTGCAGAGTTCCACCTCGGTTCATTTTTTCCACTTTTTGTATTTTTTTTTTTCATTTTTTTTTCTATATTTTTTTTATTGTTTTGATGCAACACTCGGGATCATATATCCTGGACATTAATACATTAATAGAATTTTTTTTGTCTGTGAGCTGACTATATGGATCTTTGTGATATTATTAAAAGAACTGTTTGATACTCTCTGATACTATAGAGTGCTGGCTATTGTGTATCTCAACGGCTTATTGCATGTGAAGGGGCTGCACGCAGTTTCTGGGAGGGACTTGCTATGCAACAGTAAACTAATCTATCCAATCGGGTGTATTAGGTGAGACCCGGGTTGAAAAACCCAGGTCAGCACCTTTCACATCACAACTTACCAGAATAGGACATGGAAATCGGTCAATAGACCTGGGACCAAGACTTCGGTACCTTTCTGATCACCACCAAAAACTCGGGTAAAAGGGGTATTAAAGTCACCAGTTTTTAAATAAGTTTTTACTTTTTTTCACTCTTTAGCAAGGAGTAAAATAAAACAATCACACTGTTCCCTGCTGTTAAAATTAGCTTTACTACAAAGAAATATTTATTTGACTTCTGATGTTTTGGACGTCCGTGATCATTGCTGAATAAAGCATCCGTCAGTTTGTTTTAATGTTCACAACAGCAACTGTCCAACAGTGATTTAATGATTGACAGTAATGATAACTGCCACTGCAGTATATCTTCTGCTATGCTCAAATAACCGTTCACTTGTAAAGCCTATAAAACAATGGAAAGTCTTAGATCAGAATGAACATATGTGCAGTGTAAAACAGGTAGTTTACCAAGTGACAGAGGGTTAGAAACACAAATATATTGTGTGGCATGAATAAGAAAAGAACCTTTCCAATTTATAATAAGGGTACTATTATATCACGTCCAGAAAAGGGCAACACAAAGCCCAATGTAGTGAAATGACAAAGGAATGCAGAATCAGCCATTTCCTAATGATGCTGTACACTACCTCCGAGTCTATAGCTTTGGGTCCTTTTTGTTATTATAAGATCCATTACGTGTTGTTTTGTCTTCTCTCCTGCCATAGTCTTTCAGGATCCACTGGACTGTTGTACTATCTATTTACTTATTCCAGTTTGCCATGGGCTGAATTTGTTCAGTGTAGCCATGCTTTAGATGATGGCCTTTACTATGAGATATTCATTTAGACAACATGTGCAGCTATAATGCTTATAACGACTCTGTTACTGTATATCTTTCTTTGATCACGTTGGAGGTTTAATTACAGTTTTTGTAGAAAAGATGATTTTTTTTTAACTCTTTATGAAGTAGAGCAACAGAAATTCAAACAACCATGTCTCTCCACCTAGGGAGCTTATAGCCTTAAGACCCCTTGCGATAGAATATCAGTTTAGCATTAATACTATTCTATTATTTTATATTATATATTAATACTATACTATTGATTCAGCTACTGTGTATGTAGGCAGTGCAGCTGATATGACGTCTGGAGATAAGGAGGGTGTGAGACTTCTGAGAATAAGCTGAAAATGGTGATTATGATTTGTGTCAGCACTTCAGTCACAATGCAACTGCACTAAAACTACATCCTACAATGATTCAGACCTCCGTGCATCTTCCGTTAACTCCTATGTCACCCAACTCTCACGCGTGGAATTTGCAGCATTTACGCTGCAGTAGACCAGCTTTAAGTCTCGCTGACCCACACAGAAATCTTTAAGCCAACACTTAATCTCTGAACAGAATGCAGCCACCCCAAACAGATTTCATTCTCCGCACAACGGGTCCACTCACCATGGGTACAACCCACTCACATAAGAGGTATGCATGGTGGGTGGAAATAGACCAGGGATGCCAACTTAGTGAAGCTTCCCTCCAGGAGAACCCAGAGGGAAGCCATAGCTTGCTGCAAGGGGGCGGGGTTTAATGATGTGACTTATGCAAATCGCGTCATTAAGCTCCACCCCTGCCAATCATTCTAGAAATCTCTAGTGTTACATGTGATGGACAGGGCTTGATGACATCATCAAGGCCCGCTCATCCCTAGTAACTCTAGGGATTTTACAGTTGTAATTGAGCTAGTCGGGGCTTGCGGGAGCTTTGCCAGCTCTCCCAGGATACCGGGAGAACTACCAAAATTCCGGGAGTCTCCCGGATATTCCAGGAGAGTCTGCAACCCTGGAATAGACATGTAAATGGTACAGCAAAGGCAATTCAGTATTCCGCATACAAAGGTTTCCATGCAGAATACTTAAGGTAGGGTCCTTGGGCCTGATCCAGACCTACACCGATGCGCTGTGCTTACTAAAGCACAGCGTATCGACGTTCACTTTCCCCCGACACTTCCCCTGTGCGGGCGTATGGCCCCTTCCTTACGCCGGCTGAAGGCTACCCTAACTTCAGGCTACCCTCATTTAACTAATTCCCCCCGCCCACCTACACTAACCTGAACGGAGGGACGCTGGGGGACGTCCCCTCCAGTGTCCCTACGGCGCTGCTACGGACGCCCGATCCACGATCGGGCATTACCATAGCAACGCCGGGCAACATCTGCCCGGCGCATGCGCAGATTGGCTGAAAAGCCGATCTTACGCTTATGCCGGCGTCCTAACGACGGTGGGCGTTGTTCTGGATCAGGCCCCTTGGCACAGATCCATAATCCATACCAAAATCCTCTGCAACAGAGGCTAACTTACAGATTTAACCTTTAACTCAAGGTTATCAAATTCTTCAACCTCCCTCTTAACTTTTGTCTACCATATTTGCAGCCACTTTGCTGTACACTATCTCTGTCTAGTACATGAGTTACACAAAGCTTGCTCACTTTCCATACCAAAATTAAGCTTAGTCCTGTTGTTGAACTCACTAAGCACTTTTAAGCTGGCTATACACGTTCTAGTTCCGATTTTGCAATCATTGTATTATTGTTCAAATTATTGTTCAAGTGTATGATAACGATTTTATGGGCGATCATCCAATAATCATCTAAAAAGCTGTTTTGAGCGATTATTGGATCGTTTGACATGTTTGATTTAAATCGTGCCAAAGCAAAAGATAAAATGTAAAATCGCACAGTGTATGGGCATTTAACGATAATCGTGACATCGTCGCCGATAACTACCTGGTGACATTAGGACGAACGTAGGCATGATTATGCTAATATTCCATGACACCTTCTCTTTTCCATCTGAATGTGCATAAGATCTTTGGACTTCTTGTAATGGCAACTGCATGTGCATATGAACTTTGGACTTCTTGGAATGGAGCCTGCATGTGCATATGAACTTTGGACTTCTTGGAATGGAGCATGTATGTGGATTATGACTTTGGACTTCTTGGAATGGAGCATGTATGTGGATTATGACTTTGCACTTCTTGGAATGGAGCCTGTATGTGGATTATGACTTTGGACTTCTTGGAATGGAGCATGTATGTGGATTATGACTTTGAACTTCTTGGAATGGAGCCTGTATGTGGATTATGACTTTGGACTTCTTGGAATGGAGCATGTATGTGGATTATGACTTTGCACTTCTTGGAATGAAGCATGTATGTGGATTATGATTTTGGACTTCTTGGAATGGAGCCTGTATGTGGATTATGACTTTGGACTTCTTGGAATGGAGCCTGTATGTGGATTATGATTTTGGACTTGTTTGAATGTGGCTTGCATGTGGATTATGTACTTCTTGTAATAGGGCTGCATATGTTCCCTGGCCTGGACTGTGGACTTGTTATAAAGGTTGCATATGTATCCTGTACAACGTAATGCCCTT
Organism: Limnodynastes dumerilii; assembly: GCA_011038615.1. Classification (NCBI taxonomy): domain Eukaryota; kingdom Metazoa; phylum Chordata; class Amphibia; order Anura; family Limnodynastidae; genus Limnodynastes; species Limnodynastes dumerilii. The sequence goes on from WWET01007192.1 coordinate 34,141, forward strand.
TGCAACTGAGTTAATAGTAATTGCACAAACACAATCTGCGACCGTAGATGCTCTTATTCATTCGCCTATCCATCTCTGTACTAAAAGGTGCAGGGAACATAAACAGGAAGACTACTATGACTATTTCCTGCAGTGAACTTAGCTCTGCCCCACACTCAGGACAGTCCGTTATGCAAATTTGTACTGAAAAATCGTCCGATAAAAATTATTTATCGGCACGTGTATGGTCAAAACCGATATTTGGGGGACGATAAAACGAGATGGAAAATCAGAGTTTTTTTATTATTATCGGACGATTTTAGGCGGAAAATCGTCTAGTATATGGTGCAGATATTGTTTTGGAGTCTAGAGGACTCTACACGAAAAATCGTTAGGATTATCAGGGAATTCATGCGATTTTAGATAATCGTTCTAGTGTATGGCCAGCTTTACAGTACCATAAAACCTGGCTTTCCCTTTGTGTGATATATTGTACTTCCCCTTATTTATCAAACCCAGAAGCTTGTGAGTAGAACCCTTTTACCCACCCAGTCTGATTGTTACTAAACAGTCTTGTTTAATATTATTCATTAAAATTAGTTTTGCAACACTTGGAGAGACGCAGTTTACCTATCCCTGCCTTATGGCAACGTAATCACTAAATCTCCACATAAGAGAGGGGGGAGACAGGGGGAGTTCACTCGCTTCTTCCATGCGGACTTTAAAACCCCGCACGTACGGAAAGCGCGCAGAGGTATGGATCAGGTCTTTTGTTTTAATGAATTATACAAAAACATCCTATTTGATACTTTATGGATGCCAGATTTTTATTTCAAGCAACGAGAAAATCCCTATGCATTATATGCTGATATGACGTAGGTTTTTGCAGGTCTCTTCTAGGCAATAAAGAATAGATGTATGTTATTGCCCATCGAATCCAGAGAAAATTCTTCAATATTTCTTTCATCATAATTATATAGCTAGAAACACTCCACTGGAATCAATACATTCACACTGAGGAAAATAATCTAGCTTCACTGCCAATTTTAACAAATGCAATTATAGAAGATGCTGTTAGCGTGGATGTTGGTCACTTACAGAGAAAGGCAGTTAATGAGGACCATACTTTGAAGCAGGGACATTTTCCAATGTACCTACCTGTCTTATTTTTATATAATCTTTTTTTTTACTGCATATGCAAAATTACATAATGCTATAATGTTACACTAAGCATTATAACAATAGACTAGAAGAATGTGAACAACCTTTTCCTATTCGTTATTTTAAATCAAAGCTTTTTGAAGCAGTTTTAACATTTTACAGTCAGCCTGCTGAACCTGCCTTATTTTAATAGTTTAAAGGTAAAATAAAATTCAGACATCATTGGAATCAATGCTATAAATATGTATAAATACTAAATGTAAAATAAAATGCAGAAACATTAGGTACATACCACTGCAAATATGATCAGCCAGCAGTCACTTTCAAAGCTTTTCTTCTGTGGTGGTCTTAACTCTAAACAGTGAGAGTCCCTATAATGTGTTTTTATATAACTGCTGTGCTTCTGTGGACCAACACCCCTGTCAGCTGCTGATCCCAGACATGCTTCCAAACAGAGTTATACAAAATGGTGGTTGCTCAAATAAATTAATAGGTTAAGATAGACGCATATATGGAAGGGTTAATCCGCACAAAAACAATGGAAAAAAATGCCCCAGCAACACTGCCATTAACCAGTAACTAGCTATGAGAAATCGATCTCTCAACAAATAATAATAAAGCACCAGATGGGGGGGTACTTAAAGCCAGGGCTGCCATCAGGGGGGGACAGCCAGGGACTATTGACCCAGGCCCGGAGCTGATGGAGGCCCGCGGATACTTACCTAGCTCTGCAGCAGCAGGTATTTGCGGTATCCTACCGCCGATACTAGCTGCTCAGTGCTGCTGAGTAGTGGGCCAATGTGCAGGGAATAGCTTCCCTGCGCACTGGCCCGCTGTTAAAGCAGATCCACGGGCCCTGCATTTTCTGACGACTGCCCTGCTTAAAGCTTTCCACCATAGGGATTTTTCAACTGCAGTCTTTAGTAGAATGAAATAAGGACACAAATGAGGCAATTCAATTTTAGGACTATATCTTCATTTTAGTTGCTTCTATCAATGAAGATTCTTCTTCTTAAGCAGCCTGTTCACTATACTAAACAGCTTGCAGCTAACTATTCTTCCTTCCGTTGGATATATAGTTTAGTCTCATTACTTACATTTGTCTTTTAATAATTCATACATGTTTTACTTTCATTTTCAGCTTTGAGAAATAACTTTAACATAATGGAATGCACCAGGTGAAAACACCAGCATTTTTACATGAGTCTCTGAGTTAAGGGGCACGCTATTTAATAAATGATGGCTGAAATACTTACTTAACAGCAGTGCGCTTGAGAATTTTTTTAAATTTAATTAATATCAGGTCATATTACATCAAATTATCGTAGGCATACAGACAACAGCAAAAAGATAACACTTCTTTAATCACTGCGCGAAGCATGCACATATGTGGCAAAAAGTGAGATTTCAGATTAGATAAACCATTTGTCATGTGTGTTCACGCTGAAAACGATGTATACACCTAAGATAGGGCTTGCATGTTCCCGTTACTATGCTTTCAGAGAAGTGTAGTCTCAATTATTGGTAACCTTTTAGTAGGTCGTTAAATTTGGATTGTTTATTTTTATCCACAATATGTGTTATTTTATAATAAATATCTGTCGGTCTATTTTCTGCTAAACTACCAAAAAAAAATTAATTTCCAAAGCAGCGCATTTTATAAAGCAAACCATTTGTTTAGCCTTCTCAACCTAACTTACAATGCAGTCATTTAATAGTAACAATTTACCAGATCCATGAACTCATAGCTCCACAATGGCAGCAGAGCTTCAAAGCCATATCCTAACTCCTGTGTTTACAAGGGGACACCACCCTCTCACGTAATATTTCAGCACCATCCCGGGACAGTGCAGAAGCCTAGATAGTATGTAGTGGCCTTACTGCAGAAGTAACAAACCACCCACCATCGGAAGCACTTCTATTACAAAAGTCTGAACTTGGAGGATGCAGTTCCGTGATGTAAGTGTGCTGTTTGCGCATATGCACACGCAGAATGTGGTCGCTTTTCATTCCCAAGGAAAAGTGATTAGTTTGCAGGGACCATTTCTGAAATCTATAAATCACACTATTCTGATAAAATTATTAGATATTGGAAAATAATATTAAAAATAATTATAAATAATAATATTGAACTTATTTAAAAAGTAGGTAGACAAAGTAAAAAAGTGGAGAAACGTAGGAAAACAAAAGGGGGAAGGGGTATGTCATTAAATAAACAAGTAACAAAACAATATATGATGTAACCTCTGGAAGAGTTAATTGCAAAGTGGCCCATGATTACTTACACACTCAAGAGCAAATGTTAAATTAGTCCTAGCATGTTTCATTGGAACTAAAAGGTAGAGGATCCGAGACCTTTTTGGTTGAGACCAAAAAAGTGCCTTCACTGTCTGCCATGAACTCACGTCATGAGAGTCGTTTATAATTGGAGAAGTCATAGAAGTTTAATACAGTTTTTATAAGAAAATTAAAGTGTATTTTGGAAATAATCCATTCAGAAGAGGATGGATTGAAGAGCTCCAATGCTGTGCAATAGCTGTTCGAGTTGCTTTAAAAATGGGACTCTTAACAGCATAGCTGCCACTGTAGTGTATAGCTCACAATTATGGCAAGAAAAGATGCAATAGACCGACCTCTGTGGGAGGGAACAAGTTGGTCTTAAGAACCTTATTGGCTATGGTGCTTATATCCTGCCAAAGTAGCTGAACAGGTCCAGCAGAATTTCAGATGGCTAGGCCACATATTCTGTAACCTATCTGAGGTGAGTTATAGTCTATTCAAAAGCATTTCAGTGTGGTTGATACATTTGGACATTTTATAAGCGTTGCTATTGTTCCAAAGTGAAACTACTATGTAAATCATACTCCCATGCTAGCTCCAACTTAGATTCAACCAGCTTACAAGACTGAATCTGCAACTGATACAAAAAAGGGGTGTTTCCAGTAGTGAGTCCAGAGTGTAGCGTTTCAGTGAGCGCAATCAGGAATCAATTTAGAGACAGCATGAATGTGGAAATATCTCCCAATAAGGATACCACATCTTCAGGTCACTCATCAGGAAGCTTAGACTTATAGACATACAAGAATATTAGAGACTGAAATTTAGAGATATATGACTGGGGCCAAAGATATGGGATGGTGCGGAACAAATTCATTAAGTGTGGTAGGAACATCATTTTGATCGTTGCTAAGGGACCTACATATTCAGAAGACCTAAAAATTCACCCATGCCTTAGTCAAAGTATTCAGGTGAGCAAACAGCAGGCAAACATTAACCTCTGAATTCTAAGGTAGGGCAGGGATTGAAGTAAATTAGTAATTGTATTGCAATTTACTTAGGCAGTAGCATTAAGAATAAGTTGATAGGGAGGGACTCAGAATTAGAAGCATTACTTTTGTAAAGGGATTACCTGAAGTACAGATCTAAAAGCTGCTAAAGAGTGGACAGTGCATTCTCTGGCTTGGATACACACAGCAAAATGTCATCCAGAAATAAACAAAGCTTATGAGGCGTATCCCCTAGTACAATACCCGAAACATTTAGAGAGGAATTAAACCTGGCCGCACGGGGCTCAATAGCTAACACAAGGACTACGGGAGAAAGCGGACACCTCTGTACCATTAGATATTACAAAAGAGGCTGATAACCCTTTAGTGAAAACACTAGGGGCAAGCATAAAGGGACATATTAGAATGCAAATCCTCCCTCAAAGCCAAGTTAAATGTCTCACACATATAAAGCAAATGAAGCCTATTGAAGGCTTTCTTTGTGTCCAGAGAAAGTAAAACAAATTGTACAGAATGACAGGATGCCGTGTCTACCAAATATAGCACCCTGCAGTTATTGTCCAAAACCTGCTGCTGCTCCCTAAAACCCACCTGCTCCAGATACATCAGGAGGGGGTAACAGAGGATTAATATGGTTGCCAATAGTTTAGAGTAGATCTTAATCTGTATTTAATAAGATAATGGGCCTGTAGTTTTTGCAATCCTTCCAAGGCTTAGGTACTGTAATAATCTGGCCCTCCAGCATCTCTGGGGGAAAAGACTTGCCATCAACTTCTGAACTGAAAAGGTTTACAAGAAGGAGGTCCACCTCCTCACACAAAGCAGCACAGAATCCATTTGTGAAACCATCCAGTGCGCTTTTTTATGACAAACACAAACTCCAACGGCAACAAGGGAGCGCTAATGCTATCATTGGCAGCATCGCCTGATGGATGGAAGGTATGTGGATCATCCTTTAAGTTATACAGCTGGAAATAATAGTACATAACAAATATATTAGTGATATCCACAAAATGTATAATCTTAGACCTTAGACCTGCTTGGACCTGCTTAGCCCTCAATTTACGGGCCAATAGCCCACCTGCTCTATTTTCCCACTGGTGCAGTCTAGCAGGAGCAGCTTTTGTGCGAGACAGCAACAATTTCTGTAACTGACTTCTTATAGCACTAAGTTCCTGATCCAGGGCCTAAGAATGTTCAAGCTCTAGATCAAGCTGAGCCTGTCATTACTGTTTCTTACCACAGGAAACCCATTTGGATCACACTGCCATGCAAATCTGCCTTTAATGAGCAGTAGTGATTCAAAATCGATGTGTCCACTGGGATGAAATATATGTTTTCTGAATGGCAGATACATCTGCTCAACGTTTGTGGACACTGGCAAGGGCCAAATGGCATTTATGGGGGCGGGGGATTTAAAAATAGGCTTACTATAAATAAGCTTTAGATAATGGTCCAACCCCAATTTACATAGGAACTTCAAAGGAGAATGTAAACCTTTGAAATTTGTTCCGGTGGGGGAGAATATTGCAAGGTGTGAAAAAAGGGGGGTACTGGGTAAACAGATATAGCCCTAAACACAGGGCCACAGTATTTGCTGCAAGGGAAGGATGGATAAGTAGATCATAAATGCATTTTTTGAAATTAACACTAGTCAGTATATCAGTATATTAGGATGTAAAATGTTTTATTCTATAGTTAGATTGTTTCTTTCATGTTAGTGATCTGTGTTTAGGTCTGCAGGGATGTGTTTTCATTTTGTACTTTGTGGGCTTTTTATGAAGAAAACTCACTTCAGGCTCAGGCCTGAGCTGGTGCAGGAATTCAGGGAGAAGCATACAGAAACATGGCTGCTGATGCGCCCACTCTTGCACTGAGAAGCCCAGAAACACATCACACAGATGCGATTACAGGTGGATCAGCCACTTGGCAATTGCTTTTTTGAGCTCACCCTAGTTTTGCAATTGCGCAGTGCAAAAAAAAATCACTTCACTTACTCCTAAAAGAAAAAGTGAAAGTGGCACCTCTGGATCAGGTCTGTCATGTGGTCTGTAATGTGTTAAACTGCACATGCTGTAACTTCAGACTTGCCTTGACGTATTTTACTAGTAAATGAACTATACCATATGATGTGTAAGTAAGAAACATGCTACAAATATATCTATTAAAATGTCTTCATTGAAGTACATAACCATTTATCTGCAATTCTGTGAAATGATTAATGCACAATAGTGTATCCGGTCCCTTGAACTGGGGCTGATATAATGCAGGCAGTTACCTCACTTGTTTTTGTAGAGCAGTCAGTGTTCACGACCTATGCTAAATTGTAATTTATCTGATGCAAGTGCGCTTTCTGGCATTTTCTTCACTCCCTGCACTACATAAAATAGGAAATGAATAATAACATAAATTTGATTTTACACTTGTATAGTTATGTTATATTCATTTTGCATATCTATGTATCATATTATTAAGTCACTGGCATTTTGCTGAGTCTGCCACAGTTCAACCAAATTGATGCATGCTTCCATTAGCAGCATTTCACAGCATATGTATTTTGCATTAATGATACATGCAAATGATTGGGTTAATGTGCCAAAAGCACCAAATACTGCAGTTTCCTGAAATAATTACGCAATTGTCTATATAAATTAAGTGCTCTGCTCATTTTTAAAAAAAGAGTCAAAGAGTCTTATTATGTAAAAAAAAAAAAAACACAATAAAAACATTATAGTGGTATGGATTCCTGCTCTTTATGACCCCTTCCTTAACTCTTCCACACTGCCTCCATGTTAATAGGGACAGTGCAGAAAGCTGGATAATACAAAAGGACTTCCACTCTGTGATACAGCCCGTCTACCACTGGATATTGGAGTCTGGATCCAGTCCTTTATTATTATTATTATTATTATTAGTAGTAGTAGTAGTAGTAGTAGTAGTAGTAGTAGTAGTAGTGCCATTTAGGGCACTAATATGTATGTATTACCGACACAGCAAAGTTAGCATTACATAATAAAAATATCTAAGATAAGAAGTATAACAAAGCACTGTTAGCATAGTTTAGAAAGAGAAAAAGGTCACAAAAGGATGAAACGGCAAAGCAAAGCAGAGAAATATAATGTGAATATAACAGTAAGAGAAAATAATATAGAAAATATAATAAGAAAACATAGCAGAGTAATACTTGATAATAAAAATGAGCAAGATGCTTTGGCAGTTTTTGTTTTTTTACAAATATCTTTGTCTCTTGGCCAGCAAAGCCATTAATAAATGTAGGACCAATTATAGCTGAGAAGGATAAAAGACGCTCTCACAATCCAGGAATTAAAAACATTTAAATCCCATTTGTTCATTTTTCTGATAAGTACTATTAGCAGTCTAGTTTACAATCATATTATTCATTGATATGGTTGTCTGTATTTTTCTTCGGATGTTGCTGCAAAATATGATTGTAGATAATATCTAAAGTATATTAATACTATATTCAGTAATCTATGTGGCCATTAACTCAGATTTTCTTTTTTAGTATTAGCAATGCTTTTTTTGCAATTCAGGGTAACCTGAATAACCTGTGCGTTACAAGCTACATTGTCTACTTACAGATTACTGTATTTAAAAATATATGGTCTAAAATTAGAAAATTAGAATTTTTATTAACTAAACCAATCCTAAATGTAAAACAAATTTAAAAAAAATGTTTCCCAAACTCAGTCTTCACTCCTAACAGTACAGGTTTTCAAGATACTAGAGCACGGATGTGTTCATTACTAACTATTACATTATGAAATATCTACTTCTATCACTTCTTCTATAGAGAAACCAGGAAAATATGCACTTTTTAGGAAACACTGTTTTAAACAGTACTCATACTCACAGACATAACCATAAACATAAGCATATTATCATCTGGCGGCTTGTGTGTTCTGCAGCTGCAGAACCAAGTGGGCACAAGGTGATCAGCACTGCAGGTACAGTAAATGAGTGAACCCTCTCTCTCCCTGCTCTTCCTGTGCAACAGGACAAAGATATGGCTGCCCACTCACTTCCTGTAAACATAGCCATGGATTCTGTGTGCTCTGAAGACTTGAGGAAGGAGAGAGGGAGTGGAGGAATCACTACACAGGATAGAGGAGAGAAGTCACAGGAGAGTAGAGTACCGGTAATTTATAAACTGTTTAAGAGGATTTTTTTGTGTGTGGAGGGTTAGTTGAATGTGGGTAAGTGTGTTCCTGTGGGGATTTCAGTTAACTAAAGCAGAGAGCAAGAAGTAAAATTATGGCGAACTCAGTATAAGGGGGTTTAAATTAGTGTTATTAGAAGCAGGCAGCTACGGGACCCTCTTTGAGGTGAAAGCAATTGATTTCCCAGCCACTGGAACTGGCTGGGAGAGAACGGCCCTTTCACAATATCGCTTTCTCAGCGAGGACCCACACTCATTTATGTATACCAGTCAGTAGTGTATTCTTTGTATTGTGTATTACAGGCACTGGTGTGTATTGTATAGCGGTTACTGTTTTGCTCTGTATATTTTATAGCTGTCACTGTTGTGCACAGTGTTAGAGACATAGGCATGTCACAGAGGCAGAGCACACAAGTCACCGCATATGTGGGCACATTGTTTGATATGTAATGAGGCTAGATCATTTTGCAGAAAGTTTTACACTCTCTGCAAAAGACAGGTTTGCTTCATTAATTAACAAAGGATGGGCTCCATTCTTTGGACACCTAGATATGCTCATACTTTTGCTGCGTGTCTCCATAGGAAGGCATTACAGGTTTCTGTTGGAGCGTAGTAATTAGCACTAGCACAGCTTTCTGTTGGGGAGAAGTAATTAGCACTAACACTATCCAGCAGAGTGTTTGCTAAATAGACTGTTGCCATTAAGAAACATTGGTCCTGATCCAGAATTACGTAAGTCAGGAGACCTGCATAATATGCATGGATGCATGTATAATATTGCATGCATAGAAGAAAATCAGAGGAATCAGTTCTGCATACCAAATCCCAGCCATACAGCTGGGTATAGGCATGCTAATAAAGGGCCAGGGGCGAGACGTTAAGGTAGGGTTATGGACATGTCCAGAATTCCGCACGAGAAAGGAGCTGCCCACCAGATCTCCATGCTAAAGCAAGACGCACGGAGACTTGGATCAGATGCATAGAGATGCAGGTGGATAGGAGAGAGAGAGGCAGGATACCCTCACATATAGAAAATTATCCAGAAATCTGCCGCCAATGTGGAAATTGAAAATGATCAGAAATGGCAAGTCCGGATCTGGTCCATAATTTCTAAATAGCAGAATAAATTTACATAAATTTACATAATGTTTGGCTAATATTGGCAGCACGGGGATTCAACTGGTAGCACTTCTGCCTCACATATAAGGCCTTATCTGTGTGGAGCTTGTACGTTCCCCGTGTCTGCATAGGTTCCAGTTTCCTCCCACACTACAATAAAAATGATTACTTATTAAAATTAACTCTAGTCTTTGTGTCTGTGTGTGTTAGGCAAATTTGGATTGATTATGATTGTTTTCCTTAAAGATTGTATAGTGATAAATAATATGGTGGTGCTATATAAAACCCATAAATAAATAAATAAATAAAATGTAAGTTTTTGGACACAGTAGTAAAAAAATATAGTTGATGCAAAGACCCCTAATGCACATATATCAGTTCCCAAGTTTTGTTGACAGAGTACCAAAATTAATATTGAGTTAGATAACCTCACGTAGAAAGTTAAATTCCATTTTCAATTTCTTTGTTTTTCATTTTGTTGTTACTGATAACTTTTTCTTCCATAAATTGTTGCATTATATTTACTTAACAATGATTTCTTGTTTTATTTTTTGCTCAATTTTCATATTATGTTTGTTTTTAGTTAAAAATCAATTTCTTTTTTTCATTTAAAAGCTGTCTATCTGAAAAATCTCTTTATTTGGAAATGTGTATTAAGCTTTTAAAACATATCAGTTTGACCTTTTTTGACCAAACTACTTTTAAAAATAAAATAGAACTAAGTATTACATTCTTTAACTTCATATTCTTATACTATGCAGAAATTTTATGAACCAAAATTCAGTTCTTTTGTTGCTAAGCAACAAACATGTTGCTAAGCAGTATGTAGAATTTCACATTGCATAACCAAATGAGTTTTATGATATAGCACTCAAAAGACAATGCACGAATACAGAAATAGATCTGGATTGATAAGGGATTGTATATTTATGGGCATTTCATATCCGTTTTTTTTAATATTCAAAATATCGTATTTTAAAGCAGGGATATTTTCTGTAATATATTTATCTCTGTTGCTTTGGTCAAATAAAATGTTTAAAAAAATGTTAACAATATACTGAACTTATCAAAGCAGAATATTAGTTTGTTATTGTTATCTAAAAAATTTCATGTCCAGGTTGGTCAAATTAACCCAAGATAAAAAGGGGTAAATCAATCATAGACAATTAACATGACCACTGAGTATTTCATCCTAAAATATCTACAGGAAGTGTTTAAAAAATTTGAAAAGTAGGTCGGTGTCACTATTTAATGTAACTTACAGGTTTTCAAACTATAAGGTATCTAAGTAGAGACTATCCCCCTGTGGATTATACATTTTTACAGAATTTGATGAATATACAGTAGGTGACATATTATTGGCTTTATTACCTATCCAATGTATCTTAGAAAGATATACATGGAAATATAAATGTACATAAAAATATAATATACATGGAAACAAACAAACAAATAAACAAACATAAGCAATACCTTGTCAATAAATAGATAGATAGATAGATAGATAGATAGATAGATAGATAGATATGAGATAGATAGATAGATATGGGATAGATAGATAGATATGGGATAGATAGATAGATAATAATATACATGAAACAAACAAATAAACAAACATAAGCAATACCTTGTCAATAAATAGATAGATAGATAGATAGATAGATAGATAGATAGATAGATATGAGATAGATAGATAGATATGGGATGGGATAGA
>WWET01007193.1:13148-24203 GCA_011038615.1 Limnodynastes dumerilii
ATGGATAAAGGAAAACATTTCAATTGTAAAAACAGTTTAGATGGGAAATAGAAAGCAAAATAAACACACAGTTAAACTCCTTTATGAAATGTATGAAACTGACTTTTTAAAAGACAATATTAATTCCAAAGGATTTTTTGTCAGCTGATATACTTCAGTATATATGAATAACAAGGCAAGGGAGTAGCATAACCCCAAATTAGAATATCTTATTTATATTGACAGATTATTTGGCACTTTGGAAGAATCTGTTTTCACACCACTCAAGACTGCTCCAGGGAATAATGTGTAGACTTCTTATTGCCAGAACAATTTTTCACCCAATTTATTTTCAAAGGATGACTAACCTCAGGTCTTCCCACTGAGAGGATTTTAAGCTATGATTAATGAGAACTGTTTTACCTTCCCCACTAGAGAAAAGTCCCATCTGCAGTAGACACAGGTAAGACAGATCAGATCATGGGAACACAGTGTATGTGACTGTCAGCTTCTCTTACATTTCAGCATGTCTCTGGGATGTGTAAGGTCTGTCACTAAAATACCATTACAATTGTAGTCACTCAGTAATCTAGGCAATTGAGAGCGATTCCTGAATTGATTGAGAATGATGAGTCCACTTTGCATTTATTTTTCTTATCCCTTGACTTCAAATGCTTAGCATGTGCTAAATGTAACGTAATTTTATTATTATATGTTAAGGTTCAGTTATAATAAGTTTGCTTTAGATGTAAGTGGCTTAACAACAGATGGTGCCAATGGATTTGCAAGTCAACAAATTTGAGATTTGATTGCAATTCAAAATGCCTTATCCTTTACCATCATTCTTAATATTGCAAAATTCCTGCAGTCATACGACAGCAAATCTGCACAATAAACATAATATAATAAGTTGATGTAGATGAAGCCTGCCATCAGATAAAAAGTGATCACTGTAACATGGGTCAGTAAATATAAAATAATTTTTGTGCAGTGATCATAGAGAAATCACATTACTCACTGGGGTAGATCCAGAACTACGTCCGTCTTTTAGACTGCATATACGCAATCTACGTATCGAAACGATACGCAGTTTACGTACAATAGCTACTACGCATGCGCTGTAGCTATTGTTCATTGAATTACGTCCGTCTATGGAAGACAGACGTAGTTCTGGATCCGGCCCATTGTGGTTAAACCTATTTGTATTAATTGTTGCTTTAACCGTTGCAATAGAAGTGTTGAACTAAGAAATTAATTGTTACCATATTGTGCTAAATGTAAACTTATACCTTAACAACTAAATTAATTAGTGCTAGTCTCATCTCTCTGTACACAATGTATTACTGAAGCTAATTTGCATAGATAATCATTTACTGTATGCATGCGACTGTTGAGATTATAAGGCAGTAATTTGGCTGAGTACTGAAAAGTTAAAGTGATCTGATATTTTATTGTGCAAGTTTTCTGCTATTTAATTATACTTGCCAAGAAAGCCAAACAAAACTAAACAAGAAAATAAGTAAATCTGAAAGCGTGATCTATAATCTGAAGATTGCATCTGTGTGTTCTTTTCTGGAGTTCGCCACTTCCGAATTCACTCACCACAAAACTTACCTGTGTATACCTTCACAATACCGGGGTGTTACAATACCATACTCCAATCCTAACACCAACCTTAACCCCAACCCTAATTCTAACAGTGGTTGCTTGCCTTGATGACGGATACTTAAGCAGAGGTGATGGGCATCAGAGAATGATATAGGTAAGGGAGATGTCAAGGAGGTAAGCAGAGAATGAAAGATTAGGTAACTGTCAACTAAGCTGACCTTATGGGGTGGGAACACTATCAAATATATAACTTTTGACATAATTGCTTGGTTGAGATAATGTCTAATTCCTCCACTGGTCCACAAAGAACCACATGACCTTAAAGTGTCAACTGTGTGACTGTCGTCCATAGGAATGTTTGACAGTCGAGAAAGATGAAAAAGAGGAAGTGTCAATTTTTATACTTCTCTCCTCAGCTGGAGTTTATGGGCCGTATTCACACCGATATGAGTTTACCGATATGAACTACTGTGCATGTGCAGTAATTTCGTTATGCTATCTACGTTACTTTTTGCAATGTAGATTGCGTATATGCCCTCTGTATTGAAGGGTGATTACTAGGATACTCTCTGTATTGAGTGGTGATTACTAGGATACTCTCTGTATTGAGTGGTGATTACTAGGATGCTCTCTGTATTGATTGGTGATTACTAGGATGCCCTCTGTATTGAAGGGTGGTTACTAGGATACTTTCTGTATTGAGTGGTGATTACTAAGATACTCTCTGTATTGAGTGATGATTACTAGGATACTCTCTGTATTGAGTGGTGATTACTAGGATGCTCTCTGTATTGAGTGGTGACTGGGGAGAGCTACAATATGATTGGTTGCTATAGGCAACATCTCCATTTTTCCTTTCCCGCAGCATAGTAAATCTAGTCCTTGGTGGTGGTCACTAAGATGCTCTCTGTATTTTGATGGTGATCACTAGAATGCTCTCTGTATTAGATCTTCAGGCTCTCTTGCTTTTGGTTGTTAGACAATAATATTATTTTTTCAAAGCGATATTGCAGAACTGTGAATATAGATACCTGCATAGCTGTTGTTTGGGTACCGGATCACTTACATATCATATCTAAGAAACTTGTCCAGTGGGGATACCATCTAGTAAGCAATGCTCACTTTTGTGATGGTTGTGAGCTTGACACCGCTGGATAGACTTCTCTTCAGTTGATGGAGATGTGGTGAGTCAGACAGCTGGAGACACTTCCAAGAGAAGAGGGGCCTGATCCAGAGCTACGACCGCAATTGCCCGCGAGCGTAGCGTACATTCGCCCGGGCGTATAAACTTTCACGCCCATAACACTCCCATTGATTGTACCTGCTTTCCATCGTGATACTTTGGAAATTTCCCACGCCGGCAGAGGCTATATATATAGCCCAATGCCAGCCAAGCGCTCACTAGCGCCGGGGATGTCCTGCATGCAGGTCATCGTGTAGCGTCGCTCCGGCACCCCTGTGGATTAAAAGCTTAGAAGACTGGACCGGGACCCCTGTGAATTAAAAGCTTAGAAGACTTGGACTCCTGTGGATTAAAAGCATAGAAGACTGGACCCCCCCTCTGGATTTAAAGCTTAGAAGACTGGACCTATATGCCCTCTGTATTGAAGGGTGATTACTAGGATACTCTCTGTATTGAGTGGTGATTACTAGGATGCTCTCTGTATTGATTGGTGATTACTAGGATGCCCTCTGTATTTTAGGGTGATTACTAAGATACTCTCTGTATTGAGTGGTGATTACTAGCATACTCTCTGTATTGAGTGGTGATTACTAGGATGCTCTCTGTATTGATTGGTGATTACTAGGATGCCCTCTGTATTGAAGGGTGATTACTGGGATACTCTCTATATTGAGTGGTGATTACTAGGATACTCTCTGTATTGAGTGGTGATTACTAGGATGCCCTCTGTATTGAAGGGTGATTACTAGGATACTTTCTGTATTGAGTGGTGATTACTAGGATACTCTCTGTATTGAGTGGTGATTACTAGGATGCTCTCTGTATTGAGTGGTGACTGGGGGAGATTTATATCCAGGGCCAGATTTTCTAGGTTGCTGGAAAAGAAATATGGAGATGTTGCCCACAGCAACCAATCAGATTCTAGCTGACATTTTCTAGTATGTAAAAGGAAAGTGAGAGCTACAATATAATTTGGTTGCTATAGGCAACATCTCCATTTTTCCTTTCCCGCAGCATAGTAAATCTAGTCCTTGGTGGTGGTCACTAAGATGCTCTCTGTATTTGATGGTGATCACTAGCATGCTCTCTGTATTAGATGGTTATCTTCAAGCTCTCTTTCTTTTGGTTGTTAGACGATAATATGGTTTTTTCAAAGGATTCAGCGATATTGCAGAACTGTGAATATAGATACCTGCATATCTGTTGTTTGGGTACCAGATCACTTACATATCATATCTAAGAAACTTGTCCAGTGGGGATACAATCTAGTAAGCAATGCTCACTTTTGTGATGGTTGTGAGCTTGACACCGCTGGATAGACTTTTCTTCAGTCGTTGGAGATGTGGTGAGTCAGACAGCTGGAGACATTTCCAAGAGAAGAGGTGAGTAATTGATTTCATCTTATTGAGGATTAGGTGTGGTAAGGGTTAGGCCACGGTTACGGTTAGAATTGGGTTAAAGATATGGGGGCTGCTTCAGAGATGCACTTACACCTTTTTTTAGGTGCAAAGCTCGGCTAAACCATTTTTCAAAGTAAGGGGTGTTAATTAATTTAAAATCTTTTTGCATTCAGGGAAAATACATTACTTTTACACATAGAACTAAAATACTGCATAGCTTTATGTTTATTCTATGAAATAGAGTTGAGCTAAGAAACTTCAGCTCCTAATTTTAATTCTGGTTTTGCAATTTAAATCTGCCTCCCCTTGCAATTCAACATGGTATTGCTCAGGTATACACTTGCACCTAAAAAAAGGTGTAAGCACAACTCTGAATCATCCCCAGGATATGGTTAAGGTTAGGCTATGGTTATAGTTATAATTAAGCCACAATTAAGCTGAAGTTGCAGAACTTGACAACGATTAATTGTTGGGAGCACTAATGATGACCTAAAAATAATGTTATCCTTAGTGTTGACAAGATCAAGGGTTAGACACATGGCACTGTTGCAAGAGAAAGGGCTGTGGTACCATTCCATAAACATGACACAAGTTTAAGTTAATGCTCATAGTCCACCAGGCTATCTGGTCTCTCCAGAAACCACCTGCCTCACTTCAGCTGAGAGACAGAGGCTATTTTCCAAACAACCTATTTATGCACCCTGACACAAATGATGAATGTATCTTTCAGATTACAGTTGGGTTGACCTAAAAAAGTGGAATAGGTCTTATGGATGAAGCCCTCCCAATCTCTCCTATTCACAACCCCAGGAACCATTATTAAGCAAGCTAAATGGGCACTGAAATACACAAACTCTTCCTGGGGATTTATACAGATGACAAAACTATTTGATAAATTCCTTGTACTTTTCAGTCCTCTACACTTCTAACCCAGTGGTTCTATCATAGACAATTACATTACAAATAACAGTGACTTAGATAACCAACTGAATGTTGCCTATTGTATAATACCGAGGAAAGGGGGAGTACTGTATATACAGCCTGTGTCTCCTGTGTACTGGTCCTGTACTTGCTGTTACTATGGGGTGAGTACTGTATATACATCCTGTGTCTCCTGTGTACTGATCCTGTACTTTCTGCTACTATGGGGTGAGTACTGTATATACTAGAGATGTGCGGGTTCGGTTCTCAGAGAACCAAGCCCACCCGAATTTGGGGATCCGAGGCGGCATCCGAGCACAGCTCGGATCTACGCGGCGGCCTTGGATGATGTCACAGAGGCCGAACTGCAAAATCCTGTGCCGGATCTCGCGTGATTTTGCATTTGGTGCCAGACGCAGCGCGGAGGAAGGAGCGATGGAACGCAGCAGAGCTAAGTAAGTAAGAGTGGGGGGAATTAAAACTGGGGTGCTGGAGACATATAATGGGGGATACTAATGGGCTGAAGACATACGATGAGGTTACTGGGGGTTTGTCTGCGGTGCTGTGTGACAAGGGGCTGCCACGTGGGGCTGTGTACTGTATAGGGCTGTGTACTATATAGGGGCACTGCTATACTGTGGTGGTGCTCTGCCCAACCGCAGTGTTTGACAGACTTGTATTTTTTGTGGACAGATTTGTGCGGTAATCACAAAGTGACTTCTGTCGGAGATCGGCTCTCCGTGCGCACCTTGGAAGTCACCGAGGCCAAAATTCCAAATCCTGCGTTAGATCTTGTGGGGTTTTGGCATTTGGCGGTGGAGGAAGGAGCGAGGGATGAAGCCTCTAGTGTCAAATACACTAAAAAAAGGGGAGACCTCTAGTGACCAAATGGTCATTACCAGCGGCACCCCAGAACAGGAAGCAGGAGGACGTTGTGTCAAGAGCCAGAAGAGGCTAAAGACCATCTTCTAGCAACGGAGCAGCATCTTTAATCAAGAGGAGAAGATCTTCAATCAACATTTCCCGAACAGCTTTCAACACGTCAAGAACTACTAGCAAGTCATCCCAAGACAGATGACTGCAAAACGGTGAGTCGATTCTTCACTAAATCTTTTGCACATATTTACACTATACATTATCCTTAGGTTTAGTTAGTACACGGCATCCACTACAATAGTTTAATAAACACACAGGGACACATTAGTTAGTTTTAATGTATAGAAATTTATTGTTTAATTATTTATTGTTTATTCATGTTTAATATTTCTGTTTATCTGGGAAACTGTTGTTTTGTTTTTTTTGACACATTACTATGCATCATTTTACCCCTTATCAGGCTGTACTTGCACTTGCACTACTTTTGTTTTCTGCCACTGCTGTACTTGTACTTGCACTACTTTTGTTTTCTGCCACTGCTGTGTGGCAATGTTTCATAGATGTGCTATAAACTGCAGTGTGTGTTTGTGCCGCTGCTCTGTTGTTTAATAATAGTAAGTAACAAGCCAGCCCGCTGCAGCGTTTGGCCTAAGATGCATGAAAATAATATTGTTACCTGTGAGGTGCTCAAAATTGACTAGAAATTACTGCAAATTATTGTTAATGGGGTAAATAATAATATAGGGACAATAAAGAGCCAAATTATGCGATTTTAGCAATTTTTGAAAAAAAATACAGATCCAAAACCAAAACCAAAACACGACGTTAATACAGATCCAAAACCAAAACCAAAACATGGGCGTCAGTGAACATCTCTAGTATATACAGCCTGTGTCTCCTATGTACTGGTCCTGTACTTGCTGTTACTATAGGGTGAGTACTATATATAGAGTCTATGTCTTCTGTGAGTTTTATACAGATAACAGGCTTATATGATAAATCCCTTGGACCTTGTATTATTCTACACTTCTAACCCAGTGGTTCTAACACAGGTAATTACATTGCAAATAACAGTGACTTAGAAAACTAAATTAATGTTGCCTATGTTGTGAAATACAGAGGAGATACAGAGACAGGAAATCAGAATTTTCCAACATGTTATATACGTAATTTCCCTTTCCTTTCATGATCTAAATCTGTCACATCCACTGAAAGCAACATAACACTGTAATCAGTCACTATGACTTGTATACTGGTCCTGTACTTGCTGTTACTATGTGGTGAGTACTGTATATACAGCCTGTGTCTCCTTTGTACTGGTCCTGTACTTGCTGTTACTATGGAGTGAGTACTATATATACAGTCTGTGTCTCCTGTGTACTGGTCCTCTACTTGCTGTTACTATGGGGTGAGTACTGTATATACAGTCTGTGTCTCTTGTGTACTGGTCCTTTGCTTGCTGTTACTATGTGGTGAGTACTGTATATACAGTCTGTGTCTCCTGTGCATTTGCACTGTACTTGATTTTACTATGGGGTGAGTACTGTATATATAGCCTTTGTCTCCCGTGTACTGGTCTTATACTTGCTGTTACTATGGGGTGAGTACTGTATTTATAGCCTGTGTCTCCTGTGTACTTGCTGTTACTATGAAGTGAGTAATGTATATACAGTCTGTGTCTCCTGTGTACTGGTCCTGTACTTGCTGTTACTATGGGGTGAGTACTGTATATACAGTCTGTGTCTCCTGTGTACTTGTCCTGTACTTGCTGTTACTATGAAGTGAGCACTGTATATACAGCCTGTGTCTCCTGTGTACTTGTCCTGTACTTGCTGTTACTATGAAGTGAGTAATGTATATACAGTCTGTGTCTCCTGTGTACTGGTCCTGTACTTGATGTTACTATGGGTTGAGTACTGTATATACAGTCTGTGTCTCCTGTGTACTGGTCCTGTACTTGCTGTTACTGTAGGATGAATACTGTATATACAGCCTGTGTCTCCTGTGTACTGGTCCTGTACTTGCTGTTACTGTGGGATGAATACTAACCTCCCTGTTTTTTTTTCTGTGTAATAGTTATTCCATATGTATTAATGGCACACAGTTGTGCTCAGATAAACATCTCTTCAACTGGTGTAAGTTGAATAGGGCTTCAAAAATCATTACATTTTTGTTTACTTACCAATAAACAATTAAACGCTTCCTGCAGAGGTCAGACACTGCAGCTGACGTCACCCATTCTGTGTCCTACAAAAAGATTGTGAATTGAATGGGTGATGCCATCTCTATTGTCTGGGCCAGCAGCTGTTAATGGGTAAATAAACAAACATTTAATGATATACTAATGAACTGCAATCTAATTTTGCCACCATTCCGAGAAATGTGCATCTAAAAATGAAAAATGGTATCTGAACCCTACTATAGTTATATAGGTTTTAATATTTATGTATTTCATGAATAGATAGTACAGTGATTATTGGTAATTCACATTTTGATTGTCACAATGAATGACATTCTAATCTGTGTTATTATATGTACAGGTCAGATCCAGGAATCTGCAGGACAATACTGTTTTTATCAGTCTACAACAGTACAGAGATTTATTGGGGAATCCGTCACCTTAAGTTTTGTGTATCTATATACTAAAGACAACGTCTCATCAGTGGACTTATCGGTGATATCTGGTTGGGGTCATCAATGTGGAGGGGAAAGTAATGAAATATACAACACCTCAACAAATGCCTCAGCTCCTGGATATGAAGGAAGAATATCTGTGATGTTGTATAGAGAAACCATGGATTGGCTACGATATTGGTTTAGGAATGCATCAATAACTATACACAATTTACAGAGCTCGGATAGTAAACGTTACTGTTCCTGGGTGCAAATCACTCTTCAGAATGGTCACGTTATACAGCGGTGGAGCGATGACTGGACTGAAGTAAAAATGAAAGGTGAGGCCGGACAATATAACATGCGCTAGCTTTTTTATGCTAGACAATTATATGATTCGTGGAAGGGAAGTGACAATTCCAATTGTGAATAGTTTTTAATAATGAGCCTATAATAAGTAGACCAGAAGAAAAGTCAGACGTCTTTTGTTGTGATTTAAATTTATATATAAAATAATATCATAATTCTTTCATCTTAGCTGTTTATTTTGTATTTCTTATTGTATGTTCCACCATCTTTCATTTCCCTCTTCTGTTCTTCTTCGTTTCTCATATCTGGGGCTTTCTAGTCTTGTTGTACAAAGTACAAGGTGTCTTCACATTTTGGACCAGGTTCATGCTGAAAATAAGGTCTAATGCAACTGTCAGGAATCATCTGTCTCAGGCATTGGCCCAGATCTAGACCTATTTTCTTATTACGTTCCCCCGCGTAGTGTATTTATGCCAGCATATTTTCTTCCTTCGCTCAAACGTACTATGGTCGTTTTATGCTTTACAGTACATACAAATTGCCGTATTTACGCCAGCGGCTAGCGTAAGTTAGTATCATACTGCACATATTTATATTTATATATTCATATATTTATACTACACGTTTAACTATTTGTTGCTACAATTCCACACATAGGGCCTGATCAGACTTAAGAAGGAGCTTGAAATTAAGGACCTGATTCAGAGATTGAAAATAAGAGAGGATAGTTACTCCTGGGCAAAACCATGTTGATTTCCGGGGGAATTAAGTTAATTGTATTCTTTGCATGCACAGAATTACTATCACACTGTTATTTAGAGTTGGGCCAGGAAACGCCACTAAACTCTAATACTGTTTGCAACAGATGAAATATGACTCCCTTGCAGTCAACTTTCCTCTCATTTTCAATCTCTGAATCAGGTCCTAAGTGAGGAAGGTTACTCTTGGGCTAAGCCATGTTGGTTGCAGGAGGAGGCAAGTTAATTGTATTCTTTGCATGCAGGGATATATCTTTGAATTGCTTAAATGGCAAAAGGCACATGCTCCACTCTGGCACCACACCTATAATTGAATTGAATGCCTAACGCTAGAGCATTCAGCAGTGAAAGGTGGCTTTCTGCAGGGTGAAGCCCACCCCTCTTAAGGTAACCTTTATTAACTCACTAAACTACCGCCCCGTAATCCTGACTAGCCAATCTAATCTATAAACAAGTACCCCCATTAACCCATGGTTGCCATTTTTGAAAAAATAATTTCAGGGAGAAAAGTAAAAAGCATAGGGGTGGTCCCTGTGTCGCCATGGGCGGTCCCTGCATCAATGGGGGCGGTCCCTGCATCGCAGGGTGGGAGGTCCCTGCATTGACAGGGATTGTGTATGGGTGTCCTGCAAAGTATCCAGCCCCCCCCCCCTCAGTATTCCCCATCATGTGCCTGCAGCTCCCCTCAGTATTCTCCACTATGTTTCTCCAGCCTCTCTCCTTTTTACTTACCTTTGTGTCCCGCTTTCCTTCCTCCTCCGCGGCGCTCTTCTGACTTCTCACATGCTGACTCTCCTAGCTCTGCAATGACTGGCATCTTCTGGCAGTCACTTCGTGAACAGCGCGTTGGTGATGTCATCCGGCACATACGCAAAGCACTTTTAGGGAGAGGTGAATTCTAGGGTTACCATCTTTTCAACAAGAGATTCATGGACACAGATCCCCCACCCCCTCTGAAAAGCCTTGGAAATTACATTTTTTTTTTAACTTTGCTTCTACATATATACAGTCCTACAGATACTGTACATATACTCTACCCACACATTACACCCCCACTGTGCCCACATAATATTACCATTACACTCAACCCCCACATGCTATAACCACACATTACCCCCACCCCGCATGCTATAACCTCACATTACCCCCACCTACCATGCTATAACCTTACATTACCGCCCCTCGCATACTATAATTATATATTGCCCCCTCACATACTATAATTACACATTATCCCCATCGCATACTATAATTACACATTACTCCCCATTGCATACTATAATTACACATGACCCTCCCCCCCTCACATACTATAATTACACATTACCCCCCTCCCTCATATACTATAATTACATTACTATCCCTTCACACACTATAATTACACATAACCAGCCCATACTATTACATG
>WWET01007194.1:16478-40078 GCA_011038615.1 Limnodynastes dumerilii
ACCTCCCCTCCAGCGTCCCTACGGCGCTACTATGATCGGGCGTTTCCATAGTGACGCCGGGCAACATCTGCCTGGCGCATGCGCAGTACGGCTACGGCCGCCGTACTAGCAACGGCGGCCGTAGCTCAGGATCAGGCCCATGGTTCCTCATAGTTGTTTTAGAATATTTTAGATACAATAAATTGTGTTTTATATATAAATTTATTGATCTATGTTCTCCTTTTGGTTTTCCACATGCTAATCCTTGCAGAGGACTTGTGAACATCCGGATTCTGTGTTTTTCCATCTGAGCTGATTGATACAAAGTTTTAAAGAGACAGTCCAGATTTTATTTTATTTCATTTTATTTTAGAACGAACACCTGATTTAGCCTTTTTTAGATATAGTTTACTTAGCCACAGCGCCCTACTGAGATTTCTTTTTTTATTATCTTGTTCCAAATTTCAGAGGGTGTAGGACCCTCTTAGATTTTTCGGTGGGCGGCAGTGACAAGAGCGCCACAGTCTCTGTTATTCCTTGATTTTCAATTATAGGAGGTTATTGTGAAATATATTTAATAGTAACCAATTTTTCTTATTTTTTTTTTTTTTAAATACATGTATACAATACACATAGTAATTATACTATTTATATAATATATTAATAGATTATATTATATCATATATTATTATTAGATATTATAGTAATTATAGTAATGAAGTTTAAGCGAAACAAAGATTGAAAAATAACTGTGTTTAAATGAACATAGCAACATTAAACATTCACTTACATGACCAACAGGGCCAATAGAAGACATGATAGTAATAGTAATAGTAATAGTAATCTAATAAAAAAATAATAATCACATTTTAAATTGATTTACCTTGAATGACATGACATACATAAGGTATAAAACATATATGACATGACATACATAACATATAAAACATTATGTAGTTTATTCATACATAATTAACCAAACAAAATATATTTTTTTAAAACATATAAAAGTTAGTACATTCATAATGTGTACTTTCTCAGATATGAAAAATCAAAACGTTCAAAATTCCAAAAGTCGCAACACAATCGCAATCCCCAATATCTCTCTCTCTCTCTCTCTCTCTCTCTCTCTCTCTCTCTCTCTCTCTCTATAGGAACACAAGGAACAAGGAAACACTATCAGGGTTGTGATTTATATAGATTGCACAATTAGGTAATTATTTTTTTTTTTACATGTGTGGCTACAGGTGCATGACTCCATAATAAGTATTTACTCTGCTAAACTTACGCGGTGGCACGGAAATGCAACAACTTTTTATTCTTACGAGATTTAAACCCTACCTTAACTTTTGTAAACGTAAATTCACTTACGTTTGTTGTCATGGACATGTGGATCGATTGTAAATACGTTCACACGCCCTCTTTACTCATTAGTATATTTTGACACTCCCATATATTACGATTGTCATGCCCCCTCCTTTACGTTGGTGTAAATTCACATTTACGTAATTCAGGATCACACATAGAGTGAAATATGTACTTGTGGATCGCGCTGATGTATTTTCAAGCGTAAATACACCAACTACGCATGCGCAGATTGCTCAAAATAACCACTTACACTAATGAACGGACGAAAAAATGCACGCAGACGTTGTTCTGGATCTGGGCCTATGTCTGTAAGTTGGATTCCTATATACAAGACTCCACACAAATCTTGCAGTTAATTAATGATGTACAATGGAAGTCCAATTTTAATTTGTTTACAATAGATGTTTCGGCCCTCTACACCTCTATCCCCCATGAATTGGGGCTGGAGGTGTTGAGAAAGAAACTAGAGGAAGATTCTTCTTTATCTTCTGAAAAAATTTGGTTCCTCATAGAATGTGCCAGATATGTATTGAAACATAATTATTTTATTTTTTAAGAAATTTTTTTTCCTGCAGATTAGGGGGACGGCAATGGGGACAATCTTTGCTCCCAGCTTTGCCAATATATATATGGCGGGCTGGGAGCAAATTAACATCTATGATCGTCTCCATTGCCTACCCATTCATCTCTTTAAGAGATATATTGATGATTTAATTATTATTTGGGTGGATACTGAGGAGAAATTTGGTCAATTTGTGAAGGATCTCAATGTGAACAGTTTCGGCTTGAGCTTTACCTCCAAATTTGAGGGGAGTTCAATAGAGTATTTAGACCTACTAATACAAGCTCCAAGTGTTGGAGTAGGTGTTCTTACCACTTCAACCTATGTTAAACAGGTGGATGCTAATAGCTTTTTAAACTACCAAAGCTGTCATTTTGGGAAATGGAAACAAAATGTTCCATATTCCCAATTTTCAAGGCTCCGCCGTAACTGTTCACCCTTTACGGTATTTCTGGTTATCGTATTATTGAACGTGGTATTTTCAGAATTGGTATTCTATATTGTACTATCTGGGAAGGTTTCAATACATGGTTTGTCTTTTTATGTACGTATTTTGCACTAATAGTACATATTTGTCTATAGTGCTTGAGAAATATCCTGTTTATGGTATCATTCGAATATATATACTTGGCAGGTGAGGTGTAATATCCCCTTCTAGTCACCTTAACCCACTTTCATTGAATAATATAATGTAACGATACATGTAACCACCATAAACCAATGCTGACTGTAGGATTTAAAGGTTTTCTCCCAAAAAGTCTATAATACATTATGAATCTATTTGAGCTTTTATGATAGATTATCCTCAATATTGATGACTAATTATAACATTTAAAGATAAGTCAAGTCTAACGATAAAATTCTGTTCATATAAATTCAGTCAAGTATGATTATGCTGTGGTCCGATGTTAATATTGTTTTCTTTCATTTCAGAAGTACTATTGTTTAAATCTAGTAAATTGCAACTATGTGCAAGTTGGGATAGTTTTATAATGTACAATGTTGTAACAGTTTCATAATATATAAATAATTGTGAACTATGGACCGGATCCAGATTTAATAGCGTCAGGTGATTTACGCACGCAAGGTGCGTAAATCACCTGACTGAACTGGAGGGCGCATGCGCTGCGCCCCAGACCCCCGCGTGCTTTCCGTGCGCACGGGGGTCTGAAATTATGCGAGACAGAGGGGAGTGCACACCCCTGTCATTCCCCTCTGTCGTGTGGGCTTTATGGCAGCTTACGCTGCCGCCACTTTATGAGTACAGAGGTCAGGATTGGATGTATGGGCCCCCGGAGTGGGACGAGAGAGGGTACCAAAGATTCAGGGATGAACGCGGTATGACTTATAGAGCTCATGACAGAAGCTACAGGTCCCCTGTCTATCCGCAGCAGTCCTGGGCCCCTAGATATCTGGAGGATTACAGCCTTTATCACTATAGACATGCATTGCGCTCGCGATCCCCTTCTAGAGGAGTAGCGCGTAGGTCTAGTAATGCTGCGCCGGTTGTTGTTGCAGAGACTCACAATGTGGAAGAGCAAAGTGTGTAAATGACAGTGGTGGTAGAAATAGAAGGTTCCAGCAAGGAAAAAGCAATGGAGGTCTGGAAGAGCCGGTGTCAGGGTCAAGAGGGGAGGGCGGACTCCAGGAGAGCGAGCAAAACGCCCCTGGTGAGTTGTGTGTCACATCTGATAATGATTCAAACGGCTTCACATATATATATTCTAAGTGAGTAGTTTGAATGCTTTATTAGAAACCATTTAAACTAGGAGAGTGGGGCAGTGATACAAATAATAAAAATAGCTGCTCCCCCAACCTGAAAGTGTCCAGTCAATAATGACAGATCATATAGCCGCAGCAACTAATGGAAAAGAAAATATAAAAAGCAATATAAACACATCTAGCAATAAAAATAAACTGAGGAATAGCAGATTAATAATGCAACCTCTCAGAGCAATGTGTGCAAATGCTAGGAGTTTAGGAAATAAAATCCCTGAATTAATTGCAATAATGGCAAGGTATAATCTAGATATTGTGGGAATCACAGAATCATGGTGCAATGAAAATCATGACTGAGACCTAGCTATAACGGGTTATAATTTAGAGAGAGACAACTCTCAAAGAGGTCATCTTAGATTTGGTACTTACAAATGGTGACAGAATCTCAGTAGTAAGTGTGGGTGAGAACCTAGGATCCAGTGATTATCAAGCAGTATGGTTTAGTATAATGACTGAGAGAGACACGTGCCACACAAAGACGAGGGTGCTAGACTTTACGAAGGCAGATTTTGTGGAAATGGGGAAATTTGTAAGTGATTCTTTGGCGAAGTGGAGGCACATGAAAGGAGTACAGGAGCAGTGGGGAAATTTTAAAAATAAATTATTAACAGCAACAGACCTTTGTATAAGAAAGGTTAGGTTAAAGAAAGCCAATGTGGTTTTCTAAAAGAGGTAGCAACTATAGTAAAAGCAAAGCAAAAAAAATGGCCTTTCGGAATTATAAGCAAACTCAAAGTAATGATGACAGGGGGGAGTATTTTACAAAACAGAAGGAGGCTAAAAAAGGTTATCAGAGCAGCAAAGGCACAATCTGAAGAAAAACTGCCCCACTTGGTACGAAAAGGGGACAAAAGCTTTTTTAGGTATATAAATGAAAGGTGAAAAACTAAAGAGGGTATCGTAAGGCTCAAAATAGAGAGTGGGTTTCTTATTGAAGGGCTATGGCAGATCATCTTAACAAGTATTTCTGTTCAATATTCACAAAAGAAAGAGAGGGGAAGGGTCCACTTTCAAATGGGAAGACTATTAATACAATGGGGGCATTTACTGCTATTTTAACTGAGGATTAAAAGAACTTTCAAAGTTGATAGTGGACAAATCAATGGGACCAGATAGGATACATCCGAGGCTGCTAAAAGAGCTTAGAGGGGTGCTGGAAAAACCATTAACTTGGATTATTCAAACAGTTACTAATAACTGGGATGATTCCAGGGGACTGAAAAATAGCAAATGCTGTCCCTCTTATAAAAGTGGAAGTAGGGAAGAAGTGTCAAACTGCCGATCAGTGAGTCTCACATCAGTTGAAGGTAAATTGATGGAAACACTGGTAAAGGAACAAATTGAACAGTATCCAAATTCAGATCCCAAGCATCATGGATTCACTGGGGGAAGATCATGTCAAACAAATCTTAGATAAAGGGGGAGCTGTAGAAATAGCTTATCTAGATTTTAGTAAGGCTTTTGACACTGTGCCACATCGCAGACTGTTAAATAAGCTGGAAACTTTTGGATTGGACTTAAAGATAGTTGCATGGATACGATCCTGGTTACAGGAAAGACAACAGAGGGTTGTAGTAAATGGAATCCCTTATGGGGATGGTAAGGTAACCAGTGGAGTACCCCAGGGATACTTCTCTATACTTGGACCGGTGCTATTTAATATTGTTATAGGTGATTTTGCCTATGGTAATGAGGGGAAAATATGTCTTTTTGCAGATGACACAAAGATATGTAACAGGGTAGACACGCCAGGAGGGGTACAGAAAATAAGGGATGATCTAGGTAGACTGGAGGAATGGTTAAGAGAATGGAAACTGCAGTTTTATGCACAAAATGCAAAATCATGCACTTGGGGCACAAAAAACCAAAGGCTCAATATATCCTTAATTGCACTACATTACAATCTACTGAGGAAGTAAGGGATCTAGGGGTCATTATTTCCTGTGACTTAAAGTTAGCCAAGAAATGCAACAAAGCAATGAGAAAGGCAAGTCAGATGCTTGGTTGCATATGGAGAGGAATTAGTAGCAGAAAGAGAGAAATAGTGAAGCCCTTTTATAGATCATTGGTACGACCTCACCTAGAAAACTGTGTTCAGTTCTGGAGGCCATATCTCCAGATAGACATAAATACATTAGAGACTGTTCAAAGAAGAGCAACTAAAATGGTCCATGGCATGTCACAAATCATACCAAGAAAGCCTAGAGGAACTAAACATGTATAGTGTAGCAGAGAAGGGAGAGGGGGGACATGATAGCAGCTTTCAAATATATCAAGGGTTGTGACCGGCTAGATCAGGGTGACATTTTTCAAAGGAAGAGGTGTAATAGAACACGAGGGCATAAATATAAACTGGAGGGTGGTAGATTCAGAGGAAATGTGCGGAAAAATTACTTCACTGAAAGGATGATAGATAAGTTAAATAGCCTCCCATCTGAGGTGGTTGAGGTTAACACAGATCTCAGATTGATATTTTAGGGGTATATCCTCCAATCAATATATATATATATAATTTTTTTTTTTTTTTGCAATGCAAGAATAAATATTGAATTTTAACCATGAAGAAGGGATAAGTGGTGTTCATTATATGCATTAAACTCAAGGGGCTATCTGATACATGAACATACGACGTGACCTGGGGTCACAACAGTGATAACTTGCATAGGAATCACCTACACAGAATACCTACACGCTTTAAGCCCAAGGGGCTTTATGGTGAGTTATTACTCTCTAGACCACTTTTAAATACCATGAGATATTGCACAATATCCCCCCCCATCCTTTTGTTTCCTCATACCTGTACGGCTGCATGGACGGACCGGAAGATATAGTCCAGCAGCATACTGACGAGACACCGGCTAGGCGCATCCCTGTGAGGAACTGTGGATGAGGACATTGGGCCTGATCCAGAGCAACGCTCGCAAGCGAGCGTACGACGAGCGTATGCGAATTTTCGGCAAAAAATTCGCAATGCGCATGCCCAGTATGACAGGTTCCGGTCGCCCGAGCGTCATGAGCGAATAGCGGGCGTATCGTTAGCGTATTTTGCGCTCGCTGGGCGTATTTTTTTTACGAAGGTCGGCTGGGCGCCCGTTTTACTACAGGGAGGCGGGGATAGCCATTTAAATTGTACAGTATGGGCGTGCTAAGCGTATTTTCTCAGCGTATTTTCTGCGAATTTTCGTACGGCCGACGGTCGTACCCAGTGTAGGGTATAGCCGCCGTAAGCAGGGACTTTACTATGGGAGTGCTAGGGGCGTGTAGGTTGATACGACGAGCGTACGTTCGCATTCGCCCGTCGTGCGAATTTTCGTAGCGCTGGATCAGGCCCATTGAGACATACATTACATGTATAAAGCCCAAGGGGCTTAAATGTGAGTAGATTATCTTTTGAACCTATTTCTTTTTAGAAGTTACCACACAAGGATTCTCTCTTCTTTTACATATAATCATCAATTAACTCAACTGAGACAACAAAGAAAGAAAAACATCATTTGTATTTGAAATAAAGAAAGAAACATCTTATATTTTGTTTATTGAATAGACAGCGCATATAAGGATTGCAAAATACATTTCTCTGAACATATCAAAGACAATTTCGGTTTTTAGTTTGACATCCAGGGAGAATTATAGGACTCCCTGCTCTCCTTAGTGCTGCTCCTATAAGTGGGGCGCTAATCAGTTTGAAACCAACCCTTTTCTGAAAGTAGAACAGTTGAAACATGCTTGGGATAAATATAAGTATATCCTAAACTAAATTGAGGATAAATATGGTCTAGGGTCAGTATAATTTTAAATAAACAACTGGGCAGACTGGATGGGCCATGTGGCTCCTATTTGCCATCACTTTCTGTGTTTCTATGTTTCTATGTAGTAGGTCATTTCGGGAAAATATGCACTTAAGAAGCACCAGCTACTTAAGTGTGAATCAGGGCCAATGTTATGAGGGCAAACAAACAAAGGTAACTTGACCTTGTTTATTATTAAGCACAAGTACCCTCTGTCTACAGTAGGACTCCTAATTATATTGACTTTGTATCTCAGGACTTAAATATTAGAGCGGTTGTTTAGACATTTTTGCATCATTGGTGATTTTCGGTGGCATTTTATCTTCTAATCTCTCTTGCTGTCTGATCAACAGAAATAATATTAGCGACCTAATTAATTGCAGAGATCAAGATTGTTTTTAAGGTCATTTGTTGTGTATTTTATGTTTTATTAAAGTGAACATTGGAACATCCCTCAAGTGCTTTTTTTTTTTCATTTTTCTCATTTAATAAATTTAGCTACTAAAATTCCTTTCAATTGGACCTGTTACTAAAATAAAAAGAACAGATAGGTGTCACGGTCAAGGGGTTAGTGGGATCTGTTCCGGGTTTCAGGGAGTGAGACAGCTGAGCGGGTGTAAAATGGAAACTGGCTGGTTTAATATAAGATTGGTGCATACAGGAATATACAACAGTTAGCAATGATGAAACAGTCTCTAGAGGATTTGGTTGACGGCAAAAGGCACTTGGCGTGCACAGAGGTAGTACAGTCTATGAATAGAAGTAGAGAGAATACGATGAGGATGATGAACATGGATTAAAGAACTGAACTGGTACTGGATTGCAAGACTTGGTCCAGGATAGCTCGATCAGGATAGCTGGATCAGGAGACCTGGATCAGGATAGCTGGATCAGGATCAGCAGAGTAGGTAATGGACTGGAGTCAGCAAAGCAGGTACTGGGCTGGAGTCAGCAAAGCAGGGTACTGGACTGGAGTCAGCAGAGCAGGTACTGGACTGGAGTCAACAGAGCAGGTACTGGGCTGGAGTCAGCAAAGCAGGGTACTGGACTGGAGTCAGCAAAGCAGGGTACTGGACTGGAGTCAGCAGAGCAGGACAACCAGGCATCTAGGAGACTAGTTGTTCTGGCAATGAGTGAGGGAGCCTGCAGCGTTTAAACAGTGCGCCCTGTGCGCCTATTGGTTGGAGTACCGGAGCAGGCGATTCCCATTGGTGGAGCGGTGGCATGTGGGCAATCCATGATGGCAGCTCCCATGGACTGGAGCGCCGCAGCATTTGGCGCCAGGACCCACGTGGAGGAAGCCGCAGCAGGATGGTGAGTATAGAGGCTGTCACTGTTTCAGTGACAGCCTCCGACGGCAGAAAGCACCGGACCACCGGGAGAGAGGCGCCGACAGGGAGCCAGGGAACAGGTAAGTGCGGCGTCTGCCGCAATATGTGATAGTAGGCTTGGATGCACTGTGTCTAACAGCAAGTGAACCACAGTGTTTTCCATGGAAAAATATTTATTTTTGTTTTCTGAAATTAATTGGTTATTATAGAGCAGGCATAGGCAACCTGTGGCTCTCCAGGTGTTGCAGAACTATAAGTCCCAGCATGCTTTGTCAGGTATCAGCTATGTTTTTGCAGTTCCTGGGAGTTGTAGTTTCGCAACACCTGGAGAGCCGCAGATTGCCTATGCCTGTTGTAGAGTATTGATCCTTTGTGGAGCATCCCACCTTATGTGATAAGGTTGGAAAATAGCTTAAAGTATTAGGTTTAATATTTTTTAATTGAATGCAATTTCTCCACAATGGTGAATGAGTCCCCATGACAAATAGATTATGGCAGTATGATACGCTAAAAGCACTATGCTGAGGAGTTTAAATGTAAATCTGTACGCTAACAGTGGTTTAGTTAACAATGCTATTGTGCTGTGGAATAATAGTTTTCACTTGTCTGTAAATTGGTCTAAAAGTGGCCTTAAATTATATTATATATTTTATATATTATTATATGTATTATTTACTATATTATATTGGTCTTAAATTAAATTATAATTAAAAACAGACTACCATGTCTGTTTAGCTCTTTAGCTCCATATTCTTGTCTTGTGTTCCTCTCATCTGCTCTGTCTGTCATTAAGAATTGTTGAGCCACATGTTACAATAGTAGAACATCACAGGGAGTCATGGGTTCTCACTTCCTTCCTTGGATTTGAGATAATACATGAATTAGTCTCCTAGTCTAGTCATTATGGCCAGCCAAATGTTATCTGTTATCAGTTCCCAAATGGCTAAATCAAAGTTCTTGATGTGGAAAGTCCTTTGTAGAGGGAAGAAGTGTGGGTGGTAGGATAATGCAGATGAAATTTGCCTAGACACTGTTAGTCTGGACCTGTCTTTAAATAATATAGGGTAAGCGTGAGCATCTTTGAAGAAACACAATGCTGATAACTACTATTTACAGCCATCAACGACAGATAGCAAAGAAAAATGTACATAAGTTTGGCACTTAAAATAGTGGATAGTCTTTCTTAGGAATGTGATTTTTATTTATTTGTAGAAAGAACTAATAACTTTATTTTTATTAAACAAAGAATACAATAATGCAATACAGTAAAATATATATACTGCACATTGACTGGGATATTTTTATTGACTGGGATATTTACTATGTATATGCAAATTAGGAAACCAGCTAAACAGAATCCCAGATAAATAACCCGTCTTTGATGCACACATGATTCTATTATAAATTAGTAGTAATTCTATTGTACACATTAAAAGGTAATTTTTATTCAATTCAAAGAATTACATGTAATCAAATGTATTATAGTAACACTTGTATGAAACCTTTGCTCATGTAATTTGCCCATAAACATTTTTTTAATTAATAGAATAGAGTGGTGCATTTATTACCAACACCTCACTTCTGTCTGATGTGTATACCATGTAATTTTTCCAGAGTTACTTATGTCTGTGGCTTACTTAATGTGTTAAATGTGTATAAAAATATAATGAAATGTGTAACTTCATGTTTTTTATTTAAGTTTAAGTGGTACACTACATGAATTCTGTAGTGTAGTAGTGATTTTACAAGCTGCCTGTTGTGTTAAGTGGATATGTTGTGCATATAAACAAATCTGATTTTACCTGCAACTTCACTTTAACATACAAGATAATGTCATATATAATTTGCTTGGTTGCTATAGGCAACATCTCCACTTTTCCAAACCCGCAGCTTAGTAAATCTGGCCCATGCAGTTGTTACAATGTCTGCTAAGATGTAGTGCATAGAAAATAAACTATATTTCTTTCACAATCTGTAATACTGAGTGTTTTTATTGTTGTTAGATAGTTCTCCTAATGAGGAGGGAGCATAAGGATCACAAAAGAGGACACGGCAGGGACGGATCAAATCTGGGAGGAATGTGCATTTCAGTTTGGCAGAAAACTGCGCTTTAGTGGAGGCAGTGGTACCGGTCTACGACCAAGTTCTAGGAGCAGATGCAGCTCGTACTTCCTTTGCCATAGAAAGGCGGTTATGGCAAAATATTGTCAGCGGCACGTACAGGTGGCGAAACACCAGCTACCATAACCTTCAATACTCATGAGGAGAAACTGCAAGATACTCTGCCCCTTGAACTTGTTGTGGGTGTAAATGTGAATGACACAGATGACACATATGAAGGTATATATTAATATAATGATAAATATATATGTGGCTACAATATTGAACTTATAAAATAGTAATTGAAAAAATAACAAACAAGTTTGAAAATAAATTAAATTTACTATAGTTAGCTGTTTCCATAAGTGTAACTTAAATTTAAAACATGACATTGAAAATCCAAGAGACATTTTCTTTCATATTCAAACATAGGTACATCCGGAGGCACCAGTCAACCACTAAGGCAAGTTATGTCTGTTCCTGCGGCTCCTCATTCTCCTGCACCTGAAAGGACAGCATACACTCCAGATTCAGAGGCTCCAGAGGATGTTGAGTTAACCATTTGAACATGTCTCTGCAAATTAAACATACAACATTAGTTAATGTGGCTCAAGTATAAAGGTGCTATGTCAGAAAAGTGTTGATGTAGCCCATAGCAACAAATCTGACTTAATATCACATTATAGATTTTACTTTTAAAAACTAATATTTGAAATCT
Organism: Limnodynastes dumerilii; assembly: GCA_011038615.1. Taxonomy (NCBI): domain Eukaryota; kingdom Metazoa; phylum Chordata; class Amphibia; order Anura; family Limnodynastidae; genus Limnodynastes; species Limnodynastes dumerilii. The sequence continues at coordinate 28,104 of WWET01007194.1, forward strand.
GGTTTGTCAACAGGTTAAATTTAAAACAGTAGAAAAAATGGTAAATCCCAGTGCTCCGTTTTATGGTTAGGACAGTGGAGAGCTGCAAATGCAGAAACAATTTATATGGACCCCAGTCGTATATTAAACGTATAGACAATAAATGTGGTTACCAAGGGTAACTAGTTACTGCTGCGCTCATCTAACTGTCTACACCTTATCATACAAAATGTTGTAATAGATAGGGAGGGGGAGGTGAGAGTCACGAGGTGGATGTAGCAATATGTGAGTTATTGCGGAATCTAGAGAGGAAAGAGAACTGTCACTATTCCATCTTTCAAGACACGTGGAGCGCATCTATCATTAGCACGGGTGAGCTCCCCGTAGCTAGAGCATAATCATCCCCTTACCGGTAAGGCATCTTTACTTTCTTCATATACGGAACCCTGGCAGAATCAAGCCACAGTATTGGAGTGAAGCCATAATACTTAACATTGCATATTGAGAGACATTGTTTCTTGTGCAACAAACTTGCCACATACTGGCCACGGAACTGTCACTGAGCGCCCAGTACCAGCTATTACCCAATCACTGACAATGTTTCTTGTGCAACTAACTTGCTACGTACTGGCCACAGAATTATCACAGACATCTAAAGTGCTCAGTACCAGCTATTACCTACTCGCACGGCACATTGCATTTATCCAGCACTGTATACACAGTGCATACGCCCCCCGTATTGGACATCACTGTGCCTTTTACCAGACTTTTTTGTGCACTACCTGTGTGCCCAAACTTATTATTATTCGCACCTCTTTTGGAGTCACACATTGGAACATTTTTGTGCATATCCCAGAACCAAACTTCGCTATTTGACTGTATCATTTACGGATGTGACTACTTACAGATGTGACTATACTTTCTAAAGATAGATTATCAGATCTTTACATGTCCTAAGTCCCCTTTTTCCACCATATAATAAAGTTTTGATGATTTTATATACTTCAGAGTCGGTAGTCAGTCCCCGGTTAAAAAATCCCAATTTCGAAAATCTCTATTTCAACCACTAAATTGCGAATTTTCGCTATTTTGAAAGTTCGCTATTTTGAATTTTCGCTATTTCGAATGTTCCCTATTTCGAATCTAATAGGTTACGAAACATGCACATTTCAATTGTATTTCTATTTCGATTGTTGTATTTTCGATTATTCTCTATTGCTATTATTCTCAATTTCGAACAATTCTATTTCATAAAGCTCCCTATTCAGAATATACTTCTATTTCTACATTTCTATTTTCGAATTTTCTCTATAACTCCCTATTCAGAATATACTTTTATTTCTACATTTCTATTTTCGAATTTTCTCTATAACTCCCTATTCAGAATATACTTTTATTTCTACATTTCTATTTTCGAATTTTCTCTATAACTCCCTATTCAGAATATACTTTTATTTCTACATTTCTATTTTCGAATTTTCTCTATAACTCCCTATTCAGAATATACTTTTATTTCTACATTTCTATTTTCGAATTTTCTCTATAACTCCCTATTCAGAATATACTTTTATTTCTACATTTCTATTTTCGAATTTTCTCTATAACTCCCTATTCAGAATATACTTTTATTTCTACATTTCTATTTTCGAATTTTCTCTATAACTCCCTATTCAGAATATACTTTTATTTCTACATTTCTATTTTCGAATTTTCTCTATAACTCCCTATTCAGAATATACTTTTATTTCTACATTTCTATTTTCGAATTTTCTCTATAACTCCCTATTCAGAATATACTTTTATTTCTACATTTCTATTTTCGAATTTTCTCTATAACTCCCTATTCAGAATATACTTTTATTTCTACATTTCTATTTTCGAATTTTCTCTATAACTCCCTATTCAGAATATACTTTTATTTCTACATTTCTATTTTCGAATTTTCTCTATAACTCCCTATTCAGAATATACTTTTATTTCTACATTTCTATTTTCGAATTTTCTCTATAACTCCCTATTCAGAATATACTTTTATTTCTACATTTCTATTTTCGAATTTTCTCTATAACTCCCTATTCAGAATATACTTTTATTTCTACATTTCTATTTTCGAATTTTCTCTATAACTCCCTATTCAGAATATACTTTTATTTCTACATTTCTATTTTCGAATTTTCTCTATAACTCCCTATTCAGAATATACTTTTATTTCTACATTTCTATTTTCGAATTTTCTCTATAACTCCCTATTCAGAATATACTTTTATTTCTACATTTCTATTTTCGAATTTTCTCTATAACTCCCTATTCAGAATATACTTTTATTTCTACATTTCTATTTTCGAATTTTCTCTATAACTCCCTATTCAGAATATACTTTTATTTCTACATTTCTATTTTCGAATTTTCTCTATAACTCCCTATTCAGAATATACTTTTATTTCTACATTTCTATTTTCGAATTTTCTCTATAACTCCCTATTCAGAATATACTTTTATTTCTACATTTCTATTTTCGAATTTTCTCTATAACTCCCTATTCAGAATATACTTTTATTTCTACATTTCTATTTTCGAATTTTCTCTATAACTCCCTATTCAGAATATACTTTTATTTCTACATTTCTATTTTCGAATTTTCTCTATAACTCCCTATTCAGAATATACTTTTATTTCTACATTTCTATTTTCGAATTTTCTCTATAACTCCCTATTCAGAATATACTTTTATTTCTACATTTCTATTTTCGAATTTTCTCTATAACTCCCTATTCAGAATATACTTTTATTTCTACATTTCTATTTTCGAATTTTCTCTATAACTCCCTATTCAGAATATACTTTTATTTCTACATTTCTATTTTCGAATTTTCTCTATAACTCCCTATTCAGAATATACTTTTATTTCTACATTTCTATTTTCGAATTTTCTCTATAACTCCCTATTCAGAATATACTTTTATTTCTACATTTCTATTTTCGAATTTTCTCTATAACTCCCTATTCAGAATATACTTTTATTTCTACATTTCTATTTTCGAATTTTCTCTATAACTCCCTATTCAGAATATACTTTTATTTCTACATTTCTATTTTCGAATTTTCTCTATAACTCCCTATTCAGAATATACTTTTATTTCTACATTTCTATTTTCGAATTTTCTCTATAACTCCCTATTCAGAATATACTTTTATTTCTACATTTCTATTTTCGAATTTTCTCTATAACTCCCTATTCAGAATATACTTTTATTTCTACATTTCTATTTTCGAATTTTCTCTATAACTCCCTATTCAGAATATACTTTTATTTCTACATTTCTATTTTCGAATTTTCTCTATAACTCCCTATTCAGAATATACTTTTATTTCTACATTTCTATTTTCGAATTTTCTCTATAACTCCCTATTCAGAATATACTTTTATTTCTACATTTCTATTTTCGAATTTTCTCTATAACTCCCTATTCAGAATATACTTTTATTTCTACATTTCTATTTTCGAATTTTCTCTATAACTCCCTATTCAGAATATACTTTTATTTCTACATTTCTATTTTCGAATTTTCTCTATAACTCCCTATTCAGAATATACTTTTATTTCTACATTTCTATTTTCGAATTTTCTCTATAACTCCCTATTCAGAATATACTTTTATTTCTACATTTCTATTTTCGAATTTTCTCTATAACTCCCTATTCAGAATATACTTTTATTTCTACATTTCTATTTTCGAATTTTCTCTATAACTCCCTATTCAGAATATACTTTTATTTCTACATTTCTATTTTCGAATTTTCTCTATAACTCCCTATTCAGAATATACTTTTATTTCTACATTTCTATTTTCGAATTTTCTCTATAACTCCCTATTCAGAATATACTTTTATTTCTACATTTCTATTTTCGAATTTTCTCTATAACTCCCTATTCAGAATATACTTTTATTTCTACATTTCTATTTTCGAATTTTCTCTATAACTCCCTATTCAGAATATACTTTTATTTCTACATTTCTATTTTCGAATTTTCTCTATAACTCCCTATTCAGAATATACTTTTATTTCTACATTTCTATTTTCGAATTTTCTCTATAACTCCCTATTCAGAATATACTTTTATTTCTACATTTCTATTTTCGAATTTTCTCTATAACTCCCTATTCAGAATATACTTTTATTTCTACATTTCTATTTTCGAATTTTCTCTATAACTCCCTATTCAGAATATACTTTTATTTCTACATTTCTATTTTCGAATTTTCTCTATAACTCCCTATTCAGAATATACTTTTATTTCTACATTTCTATTTTCGAATTTTCTCTATAACTCCCTATTCAGAATATACTTTTATTTCTACATTTCTATTTTCGAATTTTCTCTATAACTCCCTATTCAGAATATACTTTTATTTCTACATTTCTATTTTCGAATTTTCTCTATAACTCCCTATTCAGAATATACTTTTATTTCTACATTTCTATTTTCGAATTTTCTCTATAACTCCCTATTCAGAATATACTTTTATTTCTACATTTCTATTTTCGAATTTTCTCTATAACTCCCTATTCAGAATATACTTTTATTTCTACATTTCTATTTTCGAATTTTCTCTATAACTCCCTATTCAGAATATACTTTTATTTCTACATTTCTATTTTCGAATTTTCTCTATAACTCCCTATTCAGAATATACTTTTATTTCTACATTTCTATTTTCGAATTTTCTCTATAACTCCCTATTCAGAATATACTTTTATTTCTACATTTCTATTTTCGAATTTTCTCTATAACTCCCTATTCAGAATATACTTTTATTTCTACATTTCTATTTTCGAATTTTCTCTATAACTCCCTATTCAGAATATACTTTTATTTCTACATTTCTATTTTCGAATTTTCTCTATAACTCCCTATTCAGAATATACTTTTATTTCTACATTTCTATTTTCGAATTTTCTCTATAACTCCCTATTCAGAATATACTTTTATTTCTACATTTCTATTTTCGAATTTTCTCTATAACTCCCTATTCAGAATATACTTTTATTTCTACATTTCTATTTTCGAATTTTCTCTATAACTCCCTATTCAGAATATACTTTTATTTCTACATTTCTATTTTCGAATTTTCTCTATAACTCCCTATTCAGAATATACTTTTATTTCTACATTTCTATTTTCGAATTTTCTCTATAACTCCCTATTCAGAATATACTTTTATTTCTACATTTCTATTTTCGAATTTTCTCTATAACTCCCTATTCAGAATATACTTTTATTTCTACATTTCTATTTTCGAATTTTCTCTATAACTCCCTATTCAGAATATACTTTTATTTCTACATTTCTATTTTCGAATTTTCTCTATAACTCCCTATTCAGAATATACTTTTATTTCTACATTTCTATTTTCGAATTTTCTCTATAACTCCCTATTCAGAATATACTTTTATTTCTACATTTCTATTTTCGAATTTTCTCTATAACTCCCTATTCAGAATATACTTTTATTTCTACATTTCTATTTTCGAATTTTCTCTATAACTCCCTATTCAGAATATACTTTTATTTCTACATTTCTATTTTCGAATTTTCTCTATAACTCCCTATTCAGAATATACTTTTATTTCTACATTTCTATTTTCGAATTTTCTCTATAACTCCCTATTCAGAATATACTTTTATTTCTACATTTCTATTTTCGAATTTTCTCTATAACTCCCTATTCAGAATATACTTTTATTTCTACATTTCTATTTTCGAATTTTCTCTATAACTCCCTATTCAGAATATACTTTTATTTCTACATTTCTATTTTCGAATTTTCTCTATAACTCCCTATTCAGAATATACTTTTATTTCTACATTTCTATTTTCGAATTTTCTCTATAACTCCCTATTCAGAATATACTTTTATTTCTACATTTCTATTTTCGAATTTTCTCTATAACTCCCTATTCAGAATATACTTTTATTTCTACATTTCTATTTTCGAATTTTCTCTATAACTCCCTATTCAGAATATACTTTTATTTCTACATTTCTATTTTCGAATTTTCTCTATAACTCCCTATTCAGAATATACTTTTATTTCTACATTTCTATTTTCGAATTTTCTCTATAACTCCCTATTCAGAATATACTTTTATTTCTACATTTCTATTTTCGAATTTTCTCTATAACTCCCTATTCAGAATATACTTTTATTTCTACATTTCTATTTTCGAATTTTCTCTATAACTCCCTATTCAGAATATACTTTTATTTCTACATTTCTATTTTCGAATTTTCTCTATAACTCCCTATTCAGAATATACTTTTATTTCTACATTTCTATTTTCGAATTTTCTCTATAACTCCCTATTCAGAATATACTTTTATTTCTACATTTCTATTTTCGAATTTTCTCTATAACTCCCTATTCAGAATATACTTTTATTTCTACATTTCTATTTTCGAATTTTCTCTATAACTCCCTATTCAGAATATACTTTTATTTCTACATTTCTATTTTCGAATTTTCTCTATAACTCCCTATTCAGAATATACTTTTATTTCTACATTTCTATTTTCGAATTTTCTCTATAACTCCCTATTCAGAATATACTTTTATTTCTACATTTCTATTTTCGAATTTTCTCTATAACTCCCTATTCAGAATATACTTTTATTTCTACATTTCTATTTTCGAATTTTCTCTATAACTCCCTATTCAGAATATACTTTTATTTCTACATTTCTATTTTCGAATTTTCTCTATAACTCCCTATTCAGAATATACTTTTATTTCTACATTTCTATTTTCGAATTTTCTCTATAACTCCCTATTCAGAATATACTTTTATTTCTACATTTCTATTTTCGAATTTTCTCTATAACTCCCTATTCAGAATATACTTTTATTTCTACATTTCTATTTTCGAATTTTCTCTATAACTCCCTATTCAGAATATACTTTTATTTCTACATTTCTATTTTCGAATTTTCTCTATAACTCCCTATTCAGAATATACTTTTATTTCTACATTTCTATTTTCGAATTTTCTCTATAACTCCCTATTCAGAATATACTTTTATTTCTACATTTCTATTTTCGAATTTTCTCTATAACTCCCTATTCAGAATATACTTTTATTTCTACATTTCTATTTTCGAATTTTCTCTATAACTCCCTATTCAGAATATACTTTTATTTCTACATTTCTATTTTCGAATTTTCTCTATAACTCCCTATTCAGAATATACTTTTATTTCTACATTTCTATTTTCGAATTTTCTCTATAACTCCCTATTCAGAATATACTTTTATTTCTACATTTCTATTTTCGAATTTTCTCTATAACTCCCTATTCAGAATATACTTTTATTTCTACATTTCTATTTTCGAATTTTCTCTATAACTCCCTATTCAGAATATACTTTTATTTCTACATTTCTATTTTCGAATTTTCTCTATAACTCCCTATTCAGAATATACTTTTATTTCTACATTTCTATTTTCGAATTTTCTCTATAACTCCCTATTCAGAATATACTTTTATTTCTACATTTCTATTTTCGAATTTTCTCTATAACTCCCTATTCAGAATATACTTTTATTTCTACATTTCTATTTTCGAATTTTCTCTATAACTCCCTATTCAGAATATACTTTTATTTCTACATTTCTATTTTCGAATTTTCTCTATAACTCCCTATTCAGAATATACTTTTATTTCTACATTTCTATTTTCGAATTTTCTCTATAACTCCCTATTCAGAATATACTTTTATTTCTACATTTCTATTTTCGAATTTTCTCTATAACTCCCTATTCAGAATATACTTTTATTTCTACATTTCTATTTTCGAATTTTCTCTATAACTCCCTATTCAGAATATACTTTTATTTCTACATTTCTATTTTCGAATTTTCTCTATAACTCCCTATTCAGAATATACTTTTATTTCTACATTTCTATTTTCGAATTTTCTCTATAACTCCCTATTCAGAATATACTTTTATTTCTACATTTCTATTTTCGAATTTTCTCTATAACTCCCTATTCAGGGGGCCCACACCCTTCAGAGTCCCGGTCCATTATTAGATTTTCTCTCTGGCGCACCAATATACTTCCAGTTGTTTTTACCTTACACTACCAAGGGGGAAGCAAAACTCCCTCACATCATATTGGAAGCAGACGGATGAGTAATCCTAAAAACCCCCCTCTAACCACCTTTGCACTCCAACTATCAGCGCGGGATTCCCTACTTTGCCATCTTTCAAGAACATATGGAATTAGCGGGTTACACAGTTCAAAAATGTTTGAAATTACCGGGTTGTATCGATCAGGATAGTGTTGGGTTAACGGGTTGCACAGCTCAGGGGAGAGTGTATTTGATAAGTTAAACAGTGGAAGATTAGTGTAGAATCTGCAGGTTGCACGGTTCAGGGTTACAGGTAGTTATCGGGTTCCACAGTCCAGAACAAAGTGTAAATAACGGGTTATGCAGTTCAAAGTGATGTGGAATAAACGGGTTACCAGATATGGGATTGATAGGTTCAGAGTTCCATTTTTTCAAACAAGGGGTGGTGCACCTCAGCTAGACATAGGTGGTGGGTGCAGGAGTAAAGAACAGTTTTTTACTCACCACCTTAGCTGATTATGGATGCTGAGTCCATGTGCAGTATGTAGAGATGTCTTCCTTTTTCAAATGATGAGTAGATATATGGTCTGATTGATGCTGCTGGTTTGTAGGTAAATCAATGCTTGTGGTACTGTTGTATTTTTCCTCTGTCTCCTTTAGTGCCGTTGAAGCTGATGTAACTGTCCCTCGCGATCACCTTCTGGCGGGATCCTTCACCTCAGCTCCGGTTTGTCAGGGGGGGCGAGGGATTTGAAACTTGCAGCTGGGCAGTGGGAGATAAGAAGATAAGAAGAAAAAAGGTGCCACTGCTTGGTGCAGATAACTTTTTCACAATTGACGGTTTTAGTGAAAAGCGGTAATCATACTCACAATAAAAGAAGACATTGGGCCTGATTCAGAGATGCGATTTCCACGGCACTTAGGTGCGTATATTTAAGATCCTAGAAAATTCGCAAAACTGCGCATGCGTAGTAATAGTGCAACGCCGTTTACGTAGCGGTTAGGAGCGTAAGTTCGCTAAGAGCGTAGGTTTGAATCGCACGCAAGCACTTAAGATCTTAAGTGCTGCGAATCTTTAAGATCTTAAGGATTTGCATGGAAATGGGCGGGGGGAGGCAGGGAAATGAGGGAAAGTGGGCGAGGACTGACACTTAGGATCTTAAATGAACGCTCCCACGTCACTTAAGATCCCAAATGACAGCGTATAGTTAAGGCAAGTCAATGGTGGTCTAAGTTTAAGATCCACCGCTGTTTGCAAGGGGAGTGGCTGTTTATGTAGTGGGCTGGAACCTGCTAAGATCTTAGCTAAGGTGCGTATATTTGCGATCTTTTCGCAATCGCATCTCTGAATCAGCCCCATTGTTTCAAATGCCATATATAGCTTTTTATTATAAAATCAGGGCAGGTGTTACCAACGCGTTTCGTCTGTCTTGCAGACTTCCTCAGGGTGTACAAAAAGTGGGTTACTAAGGGTTTATTAATAGGGGATGGGCGGTGCTTAGTTAAATTACAAAAATGCATAAAAAGTACAATTTACTAAATAATAAGTACTGCAAGGAAAATGACATACATTTGATGTTATACAATGTTAATAATTGGATTGCAGAATCTTATTATGTGAAACATAGTGAACAAAATGTTGCAGGGTGAGCGGGGTTTAAAGAAAAAAAAGGAAACAATCACTTCTATTTGAACAATGTCTAATAAAGGAGGTTAAAAAATGTGCATCAGAACCAGTTTCATACTGTAGCATATATTTGGATATTTTTGTCAGAATGTTTTCCAACAAAGTTATTATAGATTGGACTGTTCAATGATATGGATTGTTAACAATAAGCCAGAAAAGGAAGAGAGTGTATAAAGCAGCTTTTACATAAATGAGTCTATCTTTACAGTTATAAAATGAGGCACATCCATAACTTTCTCATTTACATGAACGCATTAAACACATATATTCTATGGGCCTTTTTATGACCTTACAGCATTTGCCTGGCAGATGCATCATAAAAACGAAAGGCACAGCATGTCAAGCTGTCTGCTTAAATAGGTTGAATGGAGTGGAAAAAATACAATTTATAGGAAAATAAAATTATATTTTGGTAAGGGGAACATGTGGACGCTAATCTTATTTTCTCCTTTTGGGGTGTAAAATTTGTTTTTAATGTCAGTCATTTTGTTTTCATATTTGTTTTAATTGTTTGCAAGGTGATTCTGGTGGATGAGGGGTTATTGCTGTTTGCTGGAGATAAGAGAATGCTGCCAGCACAAAGTCAATGTTTAGCCCAATGGGGCATAGAGTTTTGAGGGTATAGATCCACCGGCTTTCAGCTTTATTGAGGTTGTTATTGATATCGCCTCCTCTCCAACTGTTTTCTGTTTTTTCGATGGCACGGAAATCACGATGGTCGGGATTTATCCTTCATACATCAAAGGAGACGTAATTTCGACTTTTCAAAAAACTATGGAAAAAGAAATGGACCAACTACAAATCAAAAAACACAAAAGACAGAATCTATCATTGCAGGGGAAAAAAAGCATTAGCCGAACTACAAAAAGAAGACAATCTAATAATAAAAGCAGCCAATAAGGTAGGAGAAATAGTGCTGTTAAATAAAATAGATTATATAGCAAAAGCCACCAGATTGTTATCTAACCCTGACACGTATAAACCTTTGAAAACTGATCCAACCAAAGGAACTAGAACAACTTCTAAAAAACGGTAGGGATGTAAACATTCTTAATGATAAAGAATTTAATTACTTAAACACTAAATTTCCCATAATACCGGTATTCTATTATTTACCTAAATTATTTTGAGTTCATGGGAGGAAAATAACATCTTCTCCGACAAAGAGCTTGGCGCAGATTTGGTCTTCTGAACACGTTATATCAATGATGTCTTCCTGATATGGAAGGGTGACTTGACGTCCCTTAATAATTTTTTGGAAAGAATCAATAACAACGACCTTAATCTTGAATTTACGTCCAACATCAGCAGTGTACGAGTCACTTTCCTTGACCTTGAAATCTTCATTGAAAAAAACAAAATCCACACCAAAACATACTTCAAGGAAGTGGACTGCAATAGTTTCATTCTCGCTACTAGTAACCACAACCCCATGTGGTTGAACAATATCCCAAAGGGTCAATTCATTAGACTCAAAAAAAACTGTACCACAAATGAAGATTTCATGCTACAGAGTAAAACACTGGAAAAAGCTTTAATAGAAAAACAATACAAAACAGACTCAATCACTCAAGTCCTCAACACAGTAAAAACACTTGATAGAAAGACTATTAAAATACAGAAATAAAAAGGAGCTTGATACAACCCTAAAAATCCCATTTATAACGGAATAATCAAACTCAGCCCATCAAATAAAAAAAAATTATGAAAAAACATTGGCACATTCTTAAAGAAGATGCCGACCTCAAAAACCTTTTACCAGAATGACCCCAAATCATATTTAGAAGGGCCCCCAATTTGAAAAACAAATTGGTCAAAAGCGAATTAAGGGAGAAAATTAATACAAATTAAAAAAACTGGCTAAAAGACAATACACAAGGTTTTTATTACTGTGGTCAGTGCAAAGCCTGCAAATATGCCCACAAAAACAGCTCACGCCCCATTAATCGCCCCATTAATCGAATGATACATATAAAATTAGGGGAAAAATTACATGCAATAGCACTAATCTGATCTATCTAATCTGATCTGATCTATCTAATAATGGCATTACATTAGAATCTACCGAGGAGGAAAGGGATCTAGGAGTCATTATTTCCAGTAACTTGAAGGTAGCCAATCAATGTAACAAAGCAATGAAAAAGGCAAGTCAGATGCTTGGTTGCATAGGGTGAGGAC
>WWET01007194.1:41182-55111 GCA_011038615.1 Limnodynastes dumerilii
GGGACATTATATAAAGGAAGAGGTGTAATAGAACACGAGGGCATGGATACAAACTGGAGGGTGGTAGATTCAAAGGAAATGTGCGGAAAAATTACTTCACTGAAAGGGTGATAGATAAATGGACTATTCTCCCATCTGAGGTGGTTGAGGCCAATACAGTAGAACAATTTAAACATGCTTGGGATAAATATAAGGGTATCCTAAATTGTAACCCCAATTGAGGGTAAATAGTGTCTAGGGTCAGTATAGTTTTCAATAAACAAATGGGCAGACTAGATGGGCCATGTGGCTCTTATCTGCCGTCACTTTCTATGTTTCTATGTTTCTATGTAACGTGTCCTTGTGGCCTTAAATATGTGGGAAGAACCACAAGAAAATTAAAAGTTAGAATCCAGGAACACTTCCGGAACATCCTAAAGGGTGAAGAATCACACAGCCTCTCCAACCATTTCAAAAATTACATAATCAGAATCCTGACCATCTTGATTTCCATGCCATCAAAAAAATAGAAAACAGTTGGAGAGGAGGCGATATCAATAACAACCTCAATAAAGCTGAAAGCCGATGGATCTATACCCTCAAAACTCTATGCCCCATTGGGCTAAACATTGACTTCGAGCTACCAGCATTCCTCTAATCTCCAGCAAACAGCCATAACCCCTCATCCACCAGAATCACCTTTCAAACAATTAAAACAAATATGAAAACAAAACTACATTAAAACAAATTTTACACCCCAAAAGGAGAAAGTAAGATTAGCGTCCACATCTTTCCCTTACCAAAAAAGAATTTTATTTTCCTATAAATTATATTTTTTCCACTCCATTCAACCTATTTAAGCAGACAGCTTGACATGCTGTGCCTTTCGTTTTTATGATGCATCTGCCAAGCAAATACTATAAGGTTATAAAAAGGCCCATAGATTATATGTGTTTAATGCGTTCATGTAAATGAACCTCCATGTCTGTATCGAGAAAGTTATCCTGACACGGATGTGCCTCATTTTATAACTGTAAAGATAGACTCACTATACATTTATGTAAAAGCTGCTTTATACACTCTCTTCCTTTTCCGGCTTATTGTTAACAATCCATATCACTGAACAGTCCAATCTATAATAACTTTGTTGGAAAACATTCTGACAAAAATATCCAAATATATGCTACAGTATGAAACTGGTTCTGATGCACATTTTTTAACCTCCTTTATTAGACATTGTTCAAAAAAGAGAGAACAGATTGTTTCCTTTTTTTTCTTTAAACCCCGCTCACCCTGCAACATTTTGTTCACTATGTTTCACATAATAAGATTCTGCAATCCAATTATTAACATTGTATAACATCAAATGTATGTCATTTTCCTTACAGTACTTATTATTTTGTAAATTGTACTTTTTATGCATTTTTGTAATTTAACTAAGCACCGCCCATCCCCTATTAATAAACCCTTAGTAACCCACTTTTTTGTACACCGAGGAAGTCTGCAAGACAGACGAAACGCGTTGGTACACCTGCACTGATTTTATAATAAAAAGCAATATATGGCATTTGAAACAATGTCTTCTGTTATTGTGAGTATGATGACCGCTTTACACAAAAAACGTCAATTGTGAAAAAGTTATCTGCACCAGTCCGTGGCGCCTTTTTTCTTCTGCCCAGCTGCAAGTTTCAAATCCGCCCCCCTGACGGACCGGAGCCAAGGTGAAGGATCCCGCCAGAAGGTGATTGCGAGGTACAGCTACAGAAACATCAGCTTCAATGGCACTAAAGGTGACAGAGGAAAAATACAACAGCACCAGAAGCATTGATTTACCGACAAACCAGCAGCATCAATCAGACCATCTATCTACTCATCATTTGAAAAAGCAATGAAAGACATCTCTACATACTGCACACAGACTCAGCAACCATAATAAGCTAAGGCGGTGAGTAAAACATTGTTCTTTACTACTGCACCCACCACCTATGTCTAGCTGAGGAACTATATGCACTACCCCTCGTTTGAAAAATGGAACTCTGAACCTATCAATCCCTTATCTGGTAACCCATTTATTCCACATCACTTTGAACTGCATAACCCGTTATTTACACTTTGTCCTGGACTGTGGAACCCGATAACTACCTGTAACCCTGAACCGTGCAACCTGCAGATTCTATACTAATATTGCACTGTTTAGCTTATCAAATACACTCTCCCCTGAGCTGTGCAACCCGTTAACCCAACACTATCCCGATCGATACAACCCGGTAATTTCACACATTTTTGAACTGTGTAACCCACTAATTCCATACGTTCTTGAAAGATGGAATAGAGACAGTTCTCTTTCCTCTCTGGATTCCGCAATAACCCACATATTGCTACATCCACCTCGTGACTCTCACCTCCCCCTCCCTATCTATTACAACATTTTGTGTGATAAGGTGTAGACAGTTAGATGAGCGCAGCAGTAACTAGTTACCCTTGGTAACCACATTTATTGTCTATCAATTTAAAACAGGCAGCATTAATTAATATTAGTAATCCAAGTAACAAAAATGTTCTACTTACCTTCTCATTTCTCTGTTCAAACCAATGTGTTGGAACTCCCACCAGACAATCCTGAAATGGAACACAGGCAGTAGGATTATGTTATTCTGGACTTTCATCCCGAATCAAATCCTACTGAACAGGAGAATTACAATGTGGAAAACATCCAAACGCAAGCTACAAGTAGCAACGACCTTTCTCTGCCAGCAGACCCCCTAATAGCTATGTCTGAAAGGCTTGAAAATATGGATAATACCCAGAGAAGATTCATGATTAAACAGAATAGTTGTATGCGGCACATCGATAGCAGTTTGCAACGCAATAACAAAATACTTAGTTTAGGTATAAATAGAATTGCGGCACAACACAATGTACATGGGGCACAATGCTCTGCTGCCCTTACTGCCATAGATCATCGTCTAGGTGACCTTAATGCGAATGTTGGCAGGCTGATTAGTCATGTAGAGCATCAAGCTATGACTGCCTTGATTCCCACATCTGACACATCTGCAAGTAGCCAGACGACAGTAACTCCACAAAACTCTGGCCCTAGCACGCCCATAAGGCATGGTGCTCGGACCAGGTGAAAAGAAAATAAGAAGATTTATGATCAAACAGAATGGTTTTATGCGGCACATCGATACAAGTTTGCAACGCACTAACAAAATCCTTAGTTTAGGTATAAACAGAAATGGGGCTGCTATGGAGCAGCACAATGTACATGGGGCACATTGCTCTGCTGCCCTTACTGCCATAGATCGTCGTCTAGGTGACCTTAATGCAAATGTTGGCAGGCTGATTGGTCATGTAGAGCATCAAGCTATGTCTGCCTTGCTTCCCACATATGACACATCTGCAAGTAGCCAGACGACAACATCCCAAAATTCTGCCCCTAGCACGCCCATAAGGCATGGTGCTCGGACCAGGGGAGGTCCATTATGTAGATTTTTACAGAAAACAAAACAATAAAACATCCCTTTGTTTGATCTTTAAGTTGTGTTCAAAATACTGGACCATTACTATTGTTGAGTGTCAAATTTCTTAAAAATGTTTTTTATGTCATGAAACAGACATGTTGCTTTTCATTATAAAGGTGTGCATTAAAAAAAATAATGTTTCAACATGTAACTATGTTGTTTGTATTTATTTATCATTATTATATGTTTTACACAATGTATTTTTTAAAACAACTACTACAAGGTTTAGTCTTAATACTAACACAGCAAAAGGCAATATTACATAATGAAACCAGATTTACAAGTAATAAGATTATAGGAGTAATAATTATACTTACATGTAAAATAATTCTCGATGACCTCATACCTTGTCTGCCTCCCACCCTCTGTTGTTTGCACCTCATGTGTTGCTCTTTGGTTCTCTGCTTGCTCAGGCTCTGGTACAATATTGTCTGTGTTTGGTTGAGTCAACACAATGTTATGGAGCATACAGCATGCCAAAACGATATCCGAAACCTTTTATTGGGTTTACAGAAGCACTCCCCCCAGATTTGTCTTTTGTTTTTAATAGTTCAATGATGCTTCTAGTGGAGGAGTGTGCACCATTATATCGGTGTTGGGCAGGAGTTTCTGGATGTGACAAAGGAGTTAAGAGCCAGGTGTATTGACACCCATATCCAGAGTCACCTTTAAAAAGGTAAAACAATTATTAAAACACACATACAGTACTATAGCAAGCAAAAATGTAAAATAATACACTTTGTAATACATACCCAAAAGCCAACCCTCTGGCATTTGACCATTATTAAATTTTGCAAACAGGGATAATTGCCTCAGGATGTATGCATCATGGCATGAACCAGGATAGCCTGCATAAACACTATTGATTTTAAGATTACAATCACACACCATCTGCATATTGAGGGAGTGGTACAAGTGTCTATTGGTGTATAAATAGGCCTTGTTTCTTGGTGATCTGAGGGCAATATGGGTACAGTCTATCGCTCCAAGGACATTAGGGAATCCAGATAGTCTGTAGAAGGCTAGTTTTTGTTCACGCCAATGTGATTCCTGGCTGGGGAAGCATATTATTGTGCGTGACAATTTTTTTAATGCATCTAACACCAGAGGTAAATACCTAGAAAAGGTCGCCTGTGAAACCCCAAGCACTCTAGCAGTCACAGACTGAAAGGACCCTGTGGCTAGGAAATGGATCACACACAGTAATTTATGAAGTCCAGACACTGCATGGGACCATGCTTGGGTCCAAATCACTACTTAGGCTAAGGAGGTTATTATGTGACAACCTAAATAATTGCACTACCTCCTGATCAGACAGGGAATCCAGGTCCTTACGCAGCCTAAAGACACGCACATTATGTGGTATGCACTACCTGCACTGAACCTGGTTCTGGGGATGGTGTTGTGCCTTCTGCTCCTCAGCCCTTGTTCTGTTACATAGCAGATACAAAAACCCCATTACAGAGCCAGTGTGCATCAGAGAAAATTGTAAAGCCATCTTTCCACCTCCAAGCATCAAACATGCACCTGAATGTCATAATGAGCTTACTTTTATACCCATAATCATTAGCTGCACACAGATGGCCAGCGATTTAGGCAAACTCTCCATTCAGAACCACACGATTTAGCTCTGGCGATTTAGATGTACATCTCTAGCGATTTGTAGCAACACGACCTTAGTAAATTCAGCGATTTATATGTAAGTAATGGAAAAAATCACAAGAGCGATTTAAGCAACAGCGATTTAAAGAAAGACACATCTCTGGCGATTTAAATGCAAATCGACAATAGTAAATCTGGAACAATGTTCCTTTGGCTAGACATTAATCATTAGGTCTAAGGGGTTTATATGGAGTTCACCCTACCTCCTAAGAATGAAGGGTCGAGATTCTCATCTTGCCACATACCTCCCTATTAGAGGGTGGTCCATGAATACCCGAGGCTGAAGCCCAGCACTTTAATACAGTCATGGAGAAAAAGACTGCATTTAAATGCACATATCCGGAATAATGACACACCTTGGAGGAGCAGAACTATATGCCATATTCCAACTAGGTGCCATATACCAGCTTGTGAGGTAGGTATTAGAGTCCCGCATATCCTGAACATATTTAACTACCTGCTCTATTTTTTAAATATCAGACTGTGCTATCTAATAATTGACTTCACCCACTGTGAAGGGGCCCTGCCATTTTGCCAACCATTTACTACTTTGTGTGGACAGAAATAACTTATAAGCTTGCTGTGTGTTCTCACACTGTCAGGATAGGCATTACAATAGTTACATAGTTACATAGTTGATGAGGTTGAAAAAGGACAACAGTCCATCAAGTTCAACCTATTTTGGATCTCCTGCGATCCCTATCTTTATATTTGAAGTTAATCCATATAAAGCAACCTCAAAACTGTTTCAATCCTAAAATAAATAAATACACACCCTTGCTCCACTACTGTCCTTTATTTAAATTAGCGGTCCTGGTAACCCTGAATGTCCTTTTCTGCTAAAAATGTATCTAATCCTTTCTTAAACATATCCAGTGAATCTGCCATCACAACCTTTTCTGGCAGTGAATTCCACATCCTGACTGCCCTTACTGTGAAGAACCCTTTCCTTTGCTGGTTGTGAAACTTCTTTTCCTCTAACCTTAGTGGGTGCCCCCGTGTCCTGTGTACAGTCCTTGGGGTAAAAAGTTCCTTTGAAAGTTCTCTGTATTGACCCATGATGTATTTGTATCTTAGACGCCTCTTTTCTAAAGTAAACATGTCTAAACTGGCTAGCCTTTCCTCATAGCTCAATGACTCCATACTCTTTAACAATTTTGTTGCCCTTCTCTGAACCCTTTCTAGTTCCAAAATGTCTTTTTTATGGATTGGTGCCCAGAACTGAACTGCGTATTCGAGATGAGGCCTTACTTAATGATTTATATAGTCTTCCCTTGCATCTATGCCCCTTTTTATGCATGCTAATACTTTATTGGCCCTTGCAGCTGCTGCTTGGCATTGAGCACTATTGCTAAGTCTATTGTCCACAAGCACTCCCAAATCCTTCTCCATTAAAGATTCTCCTAAATTTACCCCATTTAATTTATAGATTGCATGCTTGTTTTTGATCCCTAAATGCATAATCTTACATTTATCTATGTTAAACCTCATCTTCCATTTGGCCGCCCAATCCTCCAGTTTACTCAAGTCCCTCTGCAAGGACGCTACATCTTCTGCATGAATCCCTGGTGAGTATAAGTCTATGTAGGGTAATTTTTTGAGTAATCACCATTTCTGCTGGTCCCTTCTATAGAAAAAATCTTTCTTCAATAATCATGACATTTAAAAAAGCTTTGCTCAAAGCAGGGTTGTCCTGTTGGGCCATTCTGAGTTCCGAGCGAGGTGCAAGGGGAAGAGACAACACCTCCTTATTAATATTAGGTATTTCGGGCTGGATCCAGACCTAGTTAAGTGCTTGAACTTAGTTACTCCTGGGCTAAACCATGTTGAATGCAGTTGAATGAATATTTCATCTTTTGCAAACAGTATTAGAGTTAAGAAGGGATGTTTCCTATTCCAAGTCTAAATAACAGTGTGCTAGTAAAGCTGGTCACTATCTGTGTGCAGTAAGGAATTCAAAGACATATCCCTGCATGCAAATAATACAATTAACTTGACTCCCCCTGAAATCAACATGGCTCGGCCAGGTGTAACTAGGTTCAAGCACTTAACTAAGTCTGGATCCAGCCCTTCCACATTATCACGGAAATTAGGCAGTTCAGATATATCATTTTGTTCCTGTTGTTCAGAGATACCTCTAGTATGCAAATTAATATAGTCATAACTGTAATACAATTCTAAACCACCAGTATTATTCTGGCCTTCCCTGTCAATACTATAGCTAAACCTGTCATTAAAACTAGATATTTGCATAGCATCAATATGTTAATCACATGCATCATTATTATCAGATATTTCAATATCCTTAATATGGGAATGATCATGCTTACAATCTACATATATTATTATTAAGGGTTTTGACAACGTTATCCTGACCATGTAGTCCAACAATGTCCCATTTTGTAGAGTTCACCATGTCAAACGTTATCCCCTCTGTGATGGCAAGGAAAGAACTTCCCTCTGGAATGGCAGACTCCAGCACTAGACACTGGGAAGCAGACACTGGTCGCTGGGAAGCAGGCTATGGCACTTGGCTGGGCAGCAGGCACTCTAACTTGGCTCTGGGCAGATGTATTAGTATTCACACCAGTTCAAATTTCTCCTCTTCAATTTACACTAGCCATGAAATGAATTATTTGCCTGTATCTATTATGGCTATTGTCTGTATACTATCTGATATGTCAAATTGAGCATATTGTACAGTATCTGTAATAAATTATATTTATAACTCTTTAACATAAGTACACTTGTGTTTCAGTGATGTTTTGTTATAATTTTATTTCATTACAAAAAATTGAGTACAGAAATTTTTTAAGGGTTTGGAAGAATACTGTTGATGATACAGCAACTTAAGAAGAATTTTTTTATTTATTTTATTTTATATTTTTAGTTAAGTGTAAAAATCTTCAAACACTAAATTTCAAAGCAAATAAAAAAGTCAGCATTCATTCTATGATAAATAAAAGGCTCTATATATCACAATAACACATTTTGCAAAACTATTTCTCCCATGGTGAAAATCAAGCTGGCAGTCTGTTTTTGGAAAAGCTAGTAGCTGATGCCGATTATTTATCATATTTGAAATATATAGTGCAGCAAGACACTGGGCAGTGGCTGATGGAAATACTCTGTCAACCTGCTAATATATTTGTGCCCTTGTTTCACTGTTTTTGCTTAAATGTTGCTGGAACATTTGAAGTGAGAAATGACTGCATCGTGTTTTTATTCCAGTTGAATATTGTCATTTCAGTGCTCCTGCTGTTGTCTGAATTATTTTTCATCAACCACAGTTTTGAGTAAATTCCTAAATATTACATTGGAAGATATTTTAAAAAGATATTTAAACAAAAATAAAGTCAACCCCAAGGGGGAGTTGGGGAGCCAAAAAGCCCCACTGCCATTGTTTCCAATGGGAGCCATTCTGTCCTATGGGAGCCAATACAGTATCCTAGGAGCCCTACTGTAATGCTATGCACCATCTTCTATTGCTATTACACATTCTGGCCCAGATCCAGAACAACGGTTGTGAGCGAATTTACGCGTGGCAGACACGTAAAATCACGTTTTGGTAAGTACTGCGCATGCGCACCGTGGAAAATATGTTCCGTAACGTAGCGTAAATGTGAACGTATGGGCCATTCACATATGTGTCGTGTAAATCCGTACGTGTGGGTGTGCCAATTTTACGTGACTCAAAAATACGTCTGAAATACGCTATGTAGGCGGGGGTTTGTATTTAAAGTATACAGTATGGGCGTGCTTAGCTGCGTAAATACGTGTTGCACATACGCACATCGGTTACGTGGGCAAAAGTTAAGGTAGGATTTGGAAAGCAGATCTCGGACAAAATACGTACATTCAAGGGGTGTGTCAAGGGGAGTGTATAGAAGGTACGCAAGTGTAAATACGCTATGCAAGTAAACGTATTGCAAGTGGAGTTCTGGATCTACCCCTCTGTCTTTCAGTACCTATTTGAATCGGTTTAGTGTACCCATTAAGAAAAAAAAAATAATTTTTACTAAATTTTTCCTAAGGGTCACTTAGTTGCTATCACACAATATTTCTATCAATACAATCTGATTCTGTATAGTGTACAATAACATCTCAACAATTCCTGCACTGTTAAAAAGTTAAATTTTTCCTTGTCACTACTAATGTCTCTATATCAGTCTGTAGCAAGGACTGTACAGAACAGGAGCATCCCAGTACTATTGCTGAAACTAGCAGTCATTCTTCTTCAACATGTACTAAAAATAATTTTATTTATTTTGTATCCACCCTCAACAAAAAGTGTGAGGGGAAAACTTAGGGTCTTATTCTCACTAGGGCCTTATTCACTAACGGCGATATTTTACTGAAAAATCGCATCGCGGGGCATCGCAGCGATTTTCACGCAAATTTTTTTTCCAAATTCACTAACACGCGCTATGGATGCTATTTCTTCAAACACAGGCGATGTGCTGCAATGTTTTAGGGCTTAACCGCGGTGATTTTAATAAAAAAATCACCGTGATTAGCCCTTTAACTAATGGCGGCATATCGCGTGTATGAAACAAATCCTAAGTTCAGCATGTCTGTAATGTGTAGCGATGCTGTAGTCATTGAATTACAAGGATCAGCAAAGGTGATCCTTGTAATTCTTTGTTTACAGCATGGGTACACTTGCAGCCATGCCGAACTGCGTGTACAGTGTGTGTAAAAAAAAATAAATAAATTCTACAAAGACATTAACCCTTTCAATAATTTAATAAAGTGTTACATATGTAAAAAAAAAAAAAGTAAACTTAACTAACATTACCCCCTACGTGTATGCACTTACCTTAGGAGGTCATCTCTCCTAATCTAAGTGTATTACATAAACTGTTACAAGTGTATAAAAAAAAGAAAACTTTTTTAAAACTCACCATTAGATGTCCGCATCTTGGGAGCCTTCAAATGTTCTTAAAATGAAGAATTCTTCTCTCTTCTTGTTTTGCCTAATTCCCCCAAGAAACAACGAAATATAAACAAAAATTCCATGTAGCGTTAGAAATAGAACACACTGCTTAATGTATTAGAAAATATTTATTTTCAATTGTATCTATTAATTCAGAGTAACCATTTGCAACAGCTCTTTGGACACTTTGAATGTTCTATACATATTTTCTACTATGATGAGGATGGCAACATTTTATTATTGATCAAATTAATTGAATTTTTAATAAATATTTTCTAATACATTAAGCTGTGTGTTCTATTTCTAACGCTACACGGAATTTTTGTTTATAGTAATAACTGCTTTTACTTGTTTTCACTAACTTATTTATTCCACAATTTCTGCTAAGTTTTTCTATCTGGATTAATGAAAACATTCTATAGGGACGTGTAGTTTATTAAACTGCCACCCTACCTGCCACTGTAGCACAGTTATTGTCTTGCTGACCATTCCTGTTCTCTGTTCTGGTGCTGTGATTATTACCTTGCAGGTGAGAAGCTGCTCAGTAACATCTCTGGCAGTCACCTGCTGAAGCTTATGCAGGTAAATCTACTTCTGAATCAACATAGCTTATTTAAACCCTTCAGACCTGCTCTCCAGAGCATGGTCAGGCTCATTTGGTTTCCTTGTGTTGTACTATTCCAGTGTTTTTCCTTGTGATATCGTGTACCTTTTTGTTTACCTCACACAGCATCCAGTACCAGATTTCTGCTATCTGCTACCATCATCTACGTTCTTCTGTCTCCTACCATCCATTCACAGTGCTCCTGTCTGCTACCATCTATACTCAGTGCTCATATCTGCATCTAATTATCTATCAAGTTCCCGTCTGCTACCATTTGAGTCCACTCACCACCTATCACTGGCTTCATCCATTTTCCAAAGGTTGTTATTTGTTTATTAACCTGCCATGTAATCCGTGACGCACTGCTTTGCCACTATGATTCATGGATGTGCTGTATACTTTAAAACTAACATGTGTTGTGTAGCTTAGCCACTGCAGCCTTTAACCAATACTGGTGATCAAGGGCGTAACTACATGGGGTTCAAAGGGTTCAGCTGCTGCGGGGTCCGCAGCACACATATTACCCATTGCACACCCCACTGTCAGACATCAGCAAAAACTGCTTAAGCAGCGCTGTGGAGTCTGTCTCCCCAGTGCTGCAACAGAGAGTCACGGTGGATGGACACTTCATCTACCCTGACTCTCTAGCACTGCTGCAAGGACAGATTCCTTGGTACTATCCAGAGGAGGAGGAGCGTGTAGGCTGAGCTCTGCAGACTCACACACACAGGTAATGCAGCTCCGGCTGTGAGCCTGTCACAGGGAAGAGCTAGCTTTCTGTCAGCAGCCAATCAGTGAGGTAAGTTAAGGATTTAACCCTTAACTTACTTCACTATAGCATTTTCCCTATATCTATCATAGATCATACAGGGAAGACCACAGCTTTCAATCACCAGCTAAACAATGAAGTAAGTTAAGGGTTAAATCCTTAACTTACTTCACTGATTGGCTGCTGACAGAAAGCTAGCTCTTCCCTGTTACCCAGGCGTCTGACAATGCACAGGCAGAAGAGCAGAGACTTTTAAACGTCCCATGCGTGATGGGTGGGACCTTACCGTGTCCCATCCACATAGGTTTAAACCAATAACTTACATAATGATAAAACACACTGACAACGATTGTTGGGAAGTGAATTTATTAACTAGGATGGAAAACTTGGATAAGCCAAATATGAAATTGATGGGGGCCAAGAAAGCAGGTGATGTGCTTAATTATGCAACGCATAATAACAAACATAAATAATCAAAGAACATATCAAAAAATGCATCATGGTAATCAATAACTTTAAATTCTTATCTAAACCGACTTACCGATACTGGCCACTGAAATATAATAGCATATATATAACAATAAGATCAGGTACGGTACTTCACTTAAGCACCACGCGGGACCGTCCATATGAACGTGTCCACAACCTGAAAACAACCATGAGCAAAACCAACTTTTGATTCAGATCAAATCAAAAGGGATTACCACTTGTAATCCTATTTGCAGACAAAACAAAACAAAACACAAACAAACATAGGTAAATAAACCAACTACTACCAACGTAGTGTAAAATTAAACCTGCTTTCCGCCAAGCTGGTCCTTAATGACCAGCACATTGCCACCATCAACTAAACCAAACCACCTCTCACTCTATCCACAATGTCTTCTAAAAATATACACAACCCTTCATCAGACAGGTGGACTCCATCATGCCTATAAAGGTTCTGAAACTCAAACCGAATCCTGGGGTGATGAATCACCAAACCCCCATGTTGCAACAGAAAAACCTTAACTGCCCTGTTAACCCTCCTTTTCACTTTATCAATCACTGCCCCATTCCCCGGGCAACGCCAAACACGGCGAGGGTCAATGTCGGACCAACACCACTTCACATCAGGCCACCAGCTCAGAGCAAGTTGCAGATCTTCCTTAATGGCCCAAGACAATTCCACTGACAGGATACGTCCAATATCATTGCCGCCAACGTGCAAGAGCACCAGATCCGGACGTTGCTCCCCCAGCATATCCCTGGCAAGGCGCTCCAACACCACGGGCCATAACATGCCCCTCACACCTTTCCAAACCACATCCCATTCACCAGGGAGGGTCCAACGAGAAGCAGCAACATACTGCCCAGCCCAGTGTACAAATGAGTGGCCGACCACCCAAACAACCCGCTTCTGCGGGGAAAATGGAACATGGTTATTAGCATTTAAATGGGCGAACATAACATATGACAACCAATTTATGAGAAATGTGAACATAGCTGTAAAGAGAGAATAGGGATGCCAGCGGAGACGTGCGAAGGTGAAAACCCCCAGACCACCAGGGCAAGACTATATTGACTATGGGGAACTACAAGGCTGCCACTGGTACCAGTAGGAAAAAGCCCTCCGTGCCCCATGAACCTGGTGCAGCGAGCCAGTTACTTGGCTAACCCCAGTAACCATGTCCGTTCCTTGGCGGGGAGGGAAATAGACAAGGGACAAACATTGCAACAGCAAATAACAGCAATAAGATTGACATGCAGCAATAAATCCAATTGAAGTTGCGAAAGGACGCCCACTTATTGTCCCTTGAAACAAAAACGTTGCAAAGATTCTCCCAATCAGTCCTCCGATAACGGTCGCAAGTAAGACTTGTAGGCCTGCGATTTCCAACGTCCCAAAAGTTTAATATCCTCCACAGGAAGGCCTTGTGCCGCTGCAGATGAAGCTGCTCCAATCCGGAAGGAGTGAGTGCCGTAGTCGGTTGGATCCAAACCCATACGTATCAGTGTGTCCTGAAAAACAGCTTTAAACTGATAGCAGGATAGCGGAATACCGTTTGCATGTACAAACCAAACAGGGCAATCTTGTGGCCTAGCTACCGCAAACTTCAGACCCCACACTACTGGGCAAATTTCCGGGTTGGAGTGCCTACCTAATTCCACCCAGCGGCCCCTACCTTCCTGATCAGTCTTCCCCCGGTGAATGCGACACGAGATGGATTCGGTGTGGGGAATAACGTTGCACGCCAATAATCCTGTAGTAAAGGAGTTCTTTGAGGCAGCGACCAGCTCCCCGATGCGAAAAGCCCCCGCATACGCGAAACTGAACGCTGTCTGAAACAACAGGGCCTCGTAACTATCGCTTGCTACCGCTGTCACACTCTGAATTAATCTCCCCAGGCAGGAAAGAGATAGGGAGCGGCGTGTATCAGGAAGAGTGGGTCTGACCCTAGCCCACCCTTTTAGG
>WWET01007195.1:0-16929 GCA_011038615.1 Limnodynastes dumerilii
TAATAAAAAAAATTAATAAACAATAAAAATAATAATAAAAAGTGAATTTGAGGCGGTTCAGACCTATAAATAACAATAGATTTATTTAACTAGAAATAGCACACATAAGACCATATAACGGCTCAAAAGCTTAATTAAAACGAATAATTGTAGCAAGTAAATAAAAGGATCACTGTAGGCTCAGTAATTTGATAATTGTGCACACCACAATAATACACACACAATCCGCAGGGAATACCCCCCTGGATGGTTTTAGGGGGGATGAACAGTAGATAGATAGATAGATAGATAGATAGATAGATAGATAGATAGATAGATAGATAGATAGAACTATCACTGTGGGTAAATTGGAGAGGAATGGAGGTCTCAGTAGATGAAATCCACATATATAGTTATTGTGACCAAATAATGATATAGTTCAATCCACAGATGTAGATGGAGTAATGAATTAATGCGTGCAGCACATATAGGAAAGCTTGAGATGGTAAAGATGATATATGGCTTTCATTATGATGGTGCAGCTAATAACCCGCACTCCGGTGCCGGCAAGCAGCCTGGTAGTAGGAGATTATGCAGATGGATGAAGCACAATTAGTATCTCAGAAGCCGTCAGCGTTATAGTGCTGTACAAACAGATTGCACAAAAAGTATTCAGGGGCCGTCGGCACTCACCGCAAGTTGTTAGTAGAGAAAGATGGTATCGCTTACCGGGCGTCCCCGGGAGCAGAGTCTCAGGTGAGCGGTCACAGAGTAGCCAACGGCACTTCCAAATGGAGCTGGTGAGAGAGTGGTGCAAGAAACCTAGTGGATGTTCCATCTCCATATGCACATGTGGGATTAGCAATACAGGTGATCCAAAGTAGAGCCGAGGAGGAAGCGGATAGGGCGACGCGTTTCGTACCACACAGGAACTTTGTCAAGCCAGATCAAGCTTAACAAAGTTCCTGTGTGGTACGAAACGCGTCGCCCCATCCGCTTCCTCCTCGGCTCTACTTTGGAAAAAGGGTATTTTATTAGGTCCCCCTAGCGCGGCTATTGATTATTTATTGAATTATTCAATCAGTCACTAATAACCGGGGTAATTCCAGAGTACTGGAAAATAGCAAATGTCGTCCCTCTGCATAAAAGTGGAAGTAGGGAAGAAGCGTCAAACTACCGACCAGTGAGTCTAACATCAGTAGTAGGGAAATTGATGGAAACACTGTTAAAGGAACAAATTGTACAGTATCTTAAATCCCAGGATCATGTCAAACAAATCTTATAGAATTGTTTGACTGGATCAGTAAAGTATTAGATAAAGGGGGAGCTGTAGACATAGAAAAATGACTTCACTGAAAGGGTGATAGATAAGTGGAATAGCCTCCCAAATGAGGTGGTTGAGGCCAATACAGTAGTACAGTGTGAACATGCTTGGGATAAATATAAGGATATCCTAAATTGTAAACCAAATTGCGGGTAAATAGGGTCTAGGGTCAGTAAAGTTTTGAATAAACAAATGGGCAGACTAGATGGGCCACGTGGCTCTTATCTGCCGTCACTTTCTATGTAGTTTCATAACACCTGGAGTGCCACAGTTGGCCTAAGCCTGTCCTTGCTTATGGAGATTTCCATACAAAAACAAGAGACTTTCCTACACCCGTCTCCCTCATTACTTCTCCTTCAATCCTTCAATACAATCTTCTGAGTCCTCTTCAGTCAGGCTTTTATTCCAAACACTGCAACGAAATGCACCGACCAGGGTGGTCACTGATCACTGCTAATTCTAAAGGTCGTTACTCTCTTCTAATTCCCCGGGATCTTTCTGCTGCTTTTGACCACTCTCTTGTCATACTAATGCTACAATCGCTGGGTTTTCATTACATGCCTCTTTCCTGTTTCACTCTACAAATCTAATTGCTCTTTAAGTGTTATCTTCTCTGGATCCACCTGCCCTGCTCTTCCTTTATATGTTAAGGTGCATACACACTATACAATTATCTGGCAGATTATCTGAAAGATCTGGCTGTTGGAATGAAAATGTGGTAATGGATGAGAGCAATTGACAATACCATTTGCTCTCATCCATTACCAGATTTTCATTCCAACTGCCAGATCTTTCAGATAATCTGTCAGATAATTGTATAATGTGTATACACCTTTAGAGTACCATAAAGCTCAGTGTTAGGTCCATTGGGCTGGATCTAGACTTAAGATGGAGCTTGAAACAAAGGACCAGGTGAGGGCAGATCCGCACCTAACTCACTCTTCCAGCCCCCAACCCGGCCCCCTGTTTTTAGGTACCTTATGGCACTTTCGAGTGCCATAGGACCAACTTATATCTCCGTGCAATGTCTGTACGGACACTGCACCTCCCCCTTCTGCCTGAAACCCCCCCCAAGGCGGCAAAACGCTGCCTCTATGGACGTTAATCCCTGCATGCGGTCTTTGAAGACCCCACCTACGCACCGATCTGGCACGTAGATAGCGTAAATGACCTACTATGCATGCGCAGTACGTCATTTTGGCAATATATGCATTTAAGAAGCAGAAGCTTCTGTGTGAATCAGGCCCTAAGAGAGGAAAGTTACTCCTGGGCAAAACCATGTTGATAGCAGGGGGAGTCAGGGTAATTGTATTCTTTGCATGCAGGGATATATCTTTGAATTGCTTACTGCACACAGATACTGACCAGCTTTACTATCACACTCTAATTTTGTTTGCAACAGATGAAATATGACTCCCCTGCAATCACCATGGTTTAGCCCAGGAGTTTCTTTCCTCTCTTAGGACCTGATTCACACTTAAGAAGCTGCGGCTTCTTAAGTGCGCATGTGAACGAAATGAAATACTGTGCATGCGTAGTGGGTAATTTACACTATCTACGTAGCCAAGAGCCATGTAGATAGCATAGGTGCCGTCTTTACAGACCGCACACAGTGTGTCCCATAAAAAGAGGCGGTGTAATGCCGCCTCGGGGCGTTATTAGTCAGAAGTGGGAGGGGGGAGGTATTTAGATTAGCTGGGGAGGGCGGGAGGAAGACGAGGAGGTGCAATGTCTGTATGGACATTGCACGGAGAGATAAGGTAACCCTATGGAACTCATAAGTGCTATAAGGTACCTAAAAACGGGGGCGGGGCGCATCTGTACGCACCTAACTCACTCAAGTGTGAATCGGGTCCTTAACTTCAAGCTCCTTCTTAAGTCTGGATCCAGCCCATTGTTCTTCTATATCTATATCCCTTCCGCTGGACAGCTAATAAAGTCATTTAGATTCCTACCTATCCACCCCTTATTTCTCACCAACTGAATGTCTCTCTCGTCAAACTACCGACCAGTGAGTCTAACATCAGTAGTAGGGAAATTGATGGAAAAACTGTTAAAGAAACAAATTGTACAGTATCTTAAATCCAGTAACTTACAGGATCCCAGGATCATGGCAAACAAATCTTATAGAATGCGCATGTGAACGAAATGGCCTACTGTGCATGCGTAGTGGGTAATTTACGCTATCTACGTAGCCAATAGCCATGTAGATAGCATAGGTTCGGTCTTTACAGACCGCACGCAGTGTGTCCCATAAAAAGAGGCGGTGTAATGCCGCCTCGGGGCGTTATTAGTCAGAAGTGGGAGGGGGGAGGTATTTAGATTAGCTGGGGAGGGCGGGAGGAAGACGAGGAGGTGCAATGTCTGTATGGACATTGCACGGAGAGATAAGGTAACCCTATGGAACTCATAAGTGCTATAAGGTACCTAAAAACGGGGGCGGGGCGCATCTGTACGCACCTAACTCACTCAAGTGTGAATCGGGTCCTTAACTTCAAGCTCCTTCTTAAGTCTGGATCCAGCCCATTGTTCTTCTATATCTATATCCCTTCCGCTGGACAGCTAATAAAGTCATTTAGATTCCTACCTATCCACCCCTTATTTCTCACCAACTGAATGTCTCTCTGGCATTACATTGTGGATGTCCTCCTCTCAAACACAGAACCAATTATATTTCCACCTGCTAATAGACTTTACAAACCCAGTCTCTCTAGAACACTGCAATAATCCCAAACTCACTGCTTAAATGTCTGTCCTTTGTTCCCCACATACAATCTATTTCTTAATCCTGTTACATACATCTATAAAACATTTCCGGAACACACAAATACTTTACACAAGACACTGCAAAAACCCTCATTGATGCATTATCTCCCGCATTGATTATTGCAATGCTCTTATTGGATTCTCACATTATAAAATGACCCCCCACAGTCTATATGACATTCAGCAGCTACTGATTTTCCTTGCAAAATCATCTTCAAGAGCTGCTCCAGTGTCAGTCTCTGCATTGGTTGCCTGTATTTTACAGAATCAAATATAAAATCCTTTTGCTAAGCTACAAAGCCATCAATAAAACTGTAGTCTCACTTATCTCAATATACATCTCAGCTCTCTCAGATGTTCATGTGATCTGCAACTCACTTCATTTAATAAATTCTCCGATTTCCAGTTACAGTATAACATGATTCTCTGGAATAACCTTCATTGCCTATCGAATAGCCTTTCCTTCCTTCTAGTATCACCTTTCCTTCCTTCTAGAATAACCTTCATTGCCTATCGAATCACCTTTCCTACCTTCTAGAATCACCTTTCCTTCCTTCTAGAATCACCTTTCCTTCCTTCTAGAATCACCTTTCCTTCCTTCTAGAAAAACCTTTCCTTTCTTATAGAATCACCTTTCCTTCCTTATAGAAAAACCTTTCCTTCCTTATAGAATAACCTTTCCTTCCTTATAGAATAACCTTTCCTTCCTTATAGAATAACTTTTCCTTCCTTATAGAATAGCCTTTCCTTCCTTCTAGAATAACCTTTCCTTCCTTATAGAATAGCCTTTCCTTCCTTCTAGAATAACCTTTCCTTCCTTCTAGAATAACCTTTCCTTCCTTCTAGAATAGCCTTTCCATCCTTCTAGAATAACCTTTCCTTCCTTATAGGATAACCTTTTCTTTGCCTCTACTCTTGAAACTTTCAAGCACTCCCTTAACACTCACCTCTTCGGACTTATCTCTTCTTAACATTTGTCTACCCTATTTACAAGCACTCTGTCTTACTATTACATTTTTAACACAAACTTGGACACTTTGGGGCTGATTCAGAGTTGCACTTACACCTTTTTTTAGGTACAAGTGTAGACCTGAGCAATACCGTGTTGAATTGCAAGGGGAGGCAATTTTAAATTGTGATAGCAGAATTAGAATTAGGAGGTGAAGTTTCTTAGCTCAACTCTACTTTATAGAATAAACCTAAAGCTCCGCAGTATCTGAGTCTATGTGTAAAATAGTATTTTCCTGCAAGTCTGTGAGCAGGGTCCTGTTAAATACCCAGTGAGTTGGTTGCTACCCATTCTAGTTTAAAATTGTAATGTGCTATGTAATATAATTACATTATATAAGAACCTGTTAAATAAACAAACAAGTCTGAATGTACTTCTGGTAAAACTTTTATATAAATCAGATATCTTAATATCATTGCAAGAAAGACGTTTAAAATTTTTACAACAAATCAACTGGAATTATAAAAGAACAGAAATGAAATAAGATTGTTTGGCACAGATGCTGGTCCGCCGGGCTGTGAGGAGTCCTGTAGACCTCACGGCTCTCTATATACTAGGCAGGAGCAGAGCGGTGAAGACGAGGTTAGCGCCATTACACAGCAAAGACACCAAGTTGCAGAGAGAGGAGATGCCATGGTAACGCATGAAGCTCTGCCGCAGAGCTTTGTATTTGGGGTCCTGCTCCCTCAGACGTTTGTATCCTTCCGTGTTGGCGCTCAGGCCGATATCCTTTCCCAGGCCGTGCTCGCGCTCGATGACTTGCATCTTGAACATGGTCTTAGATGTGGAGGGGGAGAACCAGCGGGCGTTGAGAGCAGACAGGATCAGGGAAATAAAGAATAGCGCCATCTGCAGGAGAATGTAAAAAAGGTGACAGAGGGAAACGGGGTGTGTTACAGAATACAGAGACATAAGAAGGACTTCAGGATCTAGAGGGGGGTAATCATAGAGACAGGCGAGTAAGGGAACCAGCAACAATACTGAGGAAACATGAGAAGGACGGAATTCAAGATTCACCTGCACGCTTTCACTGGTTGATAGCAGCTCCCGGGGGTGATACACAGCATACGCAATCAGGTTCACGAAGGTGAAACACATGGCAATATGTCCATAAAAGGGGAACAGCTTACTCTGCACCAATCCAAAGGTGTGCCGGGGCACCCCCCTGATCATCACAAAGCCTGCAGAGGAAGGACACATACATGAGAGCACACATAAGACACACAGCCCTGCATTACACAGATACACGGAGGAGACAAAGGAGGAGAGTACCTGCCACAAAGGTCACCCAGACCTGCATGCCCCATGTCGCCGACAGCACCAGGAGATACAACACCTTCACCAGGCTCCCAGGTTCACCCTCTGCCACCATCCTGCAGAGAAACACAAGACGTTCATTACTGCTCCTCATTGTGACACCTTATTCCACATAGCTCCTGAGTGTATTATTACCCCTGTAACACCTTACTACAATAACCCAGCTCCTGAGAGTATTATTACCCCTGTAACACCTTACTACAATAACCCAGCTCCTGAGAGTATTATTACCCCTGTAACACCTTACTACAATAACCCAGCTCCTGAGAGTATTATTACCCCTGTAACACCTTAATACAATAACCCAGCTCCTGAGTGTATTATTACCCCTGTAACATCTTATTACAGTAACCCAGCTCCTAAGTGTATAATTACCACTGTAATATCTTATTACAGTAACCCAGCTACTGAGTGTATTATTACCCCTGTAACATATTACAGTAACCCAGCTCCTGAGTGTCTTATTACCCCTGTAACATCTTATTACAGTAACCCAGCTCCTGAGTGTCTTATTACCCCTGTAACATCTTATTACAGTAACCCAGCTCCTGAGTGTCTTATTACCCCTGTAACATCTTATTACAGTAACCCAGCTCCTGAGTGTCTTATTACCCCTGTAACATCTTATTACAGTAACCCAGCTCCTGAGTGTCTTATTACCCCTGTAACATCTTATTACAGTAACCCAGCTCCTGAGTGTCTTATTACCCCTGTAACATCTTATTACAGTAACCCAGCTCCTGAGTGTCTTATTACCCCTGTAACATCTTATTACAGTAACCCAGCTCCTGAGTGTCTTATTACCCCTGTAACATCTTATTACAGTAACCCAGCTCCTGAGTGTCTTATTACCCCTGTAACATCTTATTACAGTAACCCAGCTCCTGAGTGTCTTATTACCCCTGTAACATCTTATTACAGTAACCCAGCTCCTGAGTGTCTTATTACCCCTGTAACATCTTATTACAGTAACCCAGCTCCTGAGTGTCTTATTACCCCTGTAACACCTTATTACAGTAACCCAGCTCCTGAGTGTATTATTACCCCTGTAACATATTACAGTAACCCAGCTCCTGAGTGTATTATTACCCCTGTAACATGTTATTACAGTAACCCAGCGCCTGAGTGTCTTATTACCCCTGTAACATCTTATTACAGTAACCCAGCTCTTGAGTGTCTTATTACCCCTGTAATATATTCTTATAGTAAGCCTAGTAAGTCAGTTCCAGAGTGTCTTATTACGCCTGTATCATATAATTAAAGTAACACTCATTATACTGTACCTTTCTCTGTCCACCTCTCCTGTACACTGTTATTATGAATATTATAGTGTGCTGACTCATATTCTCAAGGGAATCCAGCCAGCAGATAGGGAGGGAGTGGTCAGCAATAGTCAGCTATCAGTAATAACTATTCAACAGGCAGTCAGTGCTTACTGTCACATCACATAGATGAAGGGAGCTGTGTAGCAATGAGCTCTGTAAGGTATTTGCATTAACGTATTATAATTCCTTTAATATGGCACTAGGGATGTGCACATTATATTTATAAATGCAATATTCCATGCCCTAATATACTGTAAGAAAGCCAACTATGATCTACAGAAAGTGAAAGGATATGGATCGAATACTGTTAACAATTCACAGAAAACCTATATTGATGTTTTACATCCACGCTCATTAACAGACATTATGTATAATCGCTCATAATCAAAAAGGTTCCTCAAACACAGGATATTAAAACATTACTTCCTTATTATTTAATGATTGTACATAACTGCAAATGTTCCCTGTGTCTAGAGACAAAAATAAAGGTTATTCTATAAAAGACCCATTGATGGTCTTATCTCATTGTGGCCACAGACTAGTTTAATTGTGTTGTACTTAGCAACACAGACTGATAGCCAAATGAATAAACGTAACTTAACTTCACGTTCATTACATGCATTGACACCTTTGATTCAGTAGAGGGCGCTGCTCCTGCATATTTGAACAATCAGCTACACAGCACTTTTTATTTTTTACATACTTTCTATATATGTTTCACATAAACCTTTATTTTAAAATCTGTATGAGATCTATCCTCTGAAATCAAAATGGGGTCCATCTAGGGCCAAAGGACAAATACGTTGCTCAGACTGGACATTCTGATAACATACATGGAGGGGCTGAGCATTATACGACATATTTTACCAAACATATAAATATGAAGTTGCAGATGAGCAGCTGAGGTGGAAGCACTGCGACCAATCTCAATGAATTGCGCATTGCCAGCAAATGGGATACTGGCATTGGATCCTATGACATAGGAAGGAGACAGGTGGGACGCTGGAGGACTGGATTCCCTAATTTCTGGGACTGGTGTTTAACGGTTACTTTTATGAATTATTATTATTATAAATCATTGCTTTTTCTGGACCATGCATAATAAATATTATATTGATATTAAACAATGGGCCTCTAGAGTGCTGACTCTCTGATGCAATCAAATACCCAAGCAAAAGATATGGTTCTATCCATAAATTCTGGACCAAACTATCCAATGACGCGCTCAGACGGACTCCTGACAACCAGGGCCTACCTTCATTTTGCCAACTAAAGCCCATGGAAATTCCCTTTAGTATGGAAGAGGTAAACCCTATACTGAAGGGTAAGAGATACCACCCACAAACACAATCCACCCCTTTTGTAGGTCATATCATTCCTCTGGATACGTCGGAATTCACACTGATCGCTCCACACAGTTTTGCACATGTGCGCGGGGTGAAAATACCGGAGGAAGTCCACAACATGCAGAAATGTCAGTGACAGGCTACCAGAATGAGTGGTTGCTAGGTATTATTGTCATATGAAGAACACAGTCAATATAAGGCTGATCACAGGGTCGGTACTGCATTTAAACAGTTCAGTGTTTTCCCCAGGGCCTTTTAGCCAGGCGCTCTTCCCGTCTGTTTTAAGCTTGCCACCCGTCCAGTCTGTCCTCCGACTATCTGCAGGGGCGTTCCAGAAGTACTGCGACATTGCCTAGAAGCAGAAAGTCACTTCATGCACTGTGACACCAGAGTGACCTGAGATCATGTCACCACCATTTACTGCAGAGAGTACGCCAGGGAGGTGTAAAGCAGGAGAGGAGGTAAGGTCATTATGGGAGGCGTGACAAGTTTTTAAAGAGAGATGTTGCCCATAGCAACCAACCAGATTCTAGCTGACATTCTCTAGCATATAATAGGAAAGTGAAAGCTGGAATCTGATTGGTTGCTATGGGCAATATCTCCACTTTTCCAAACCCAGACAGAGTTTAGTAAATCTGGCCCTTGATGGTTAGGAAGAGAAGAGGAGGAGATTTGATGGCTGGACATCCATAACAGGGGGAGATTGCAGTGCGCATTTATGGGGAGACACTCACAAGGGGGCTTTTTTTTTTACTGCATTGTGACACAAAAATGTAGAATTTATTGTATAGCAGTCAGAATTATGCAATCTTCATTGCATTCTCTAGTATGTGATCGTTATGGTATAGTGGTCACTAGGATAATGTCTGTATGGCCGTTACTAATATATAGTCTGTATTGTATGGCGTTCTCTAGTATGTGATCTGTATGGTATAGTGGTCACTAGGATAATGGGGTAGATCCAGAACTACGTGTGCCGTACGTTTAATCGCGGAGCGTATTTTCGTACACGTAAGTTCGCTACACTCCCATCGGCACACCCCTTGCACGGGCATATTTTGTCAAAATACGCTACCCAAACCCTACCTTAACTTTTCCAAACGTAACAGCATACGTCCGCTAACGGACGTACTGACTACGCGAACGTACGCAGCTTAGCACGCCCATACTGTACACTTTAAATACCACCCCCCGCCTACTTCACGTAAAACACACGTATTGTTGACTAACGTAAATTTGGCACGCCCACACGTAAGTATTTACGTGAGACATACGTGAATCACCCATACGTTTGAAAATACGCTACGTGAATGTGCGTATTTTCTGCGGTGCGCATGCGCAGTGCGTACAAATCTGCGAATTTACGTGTCCGCCACAAATAAATTCGCGGAAATGCGTAGTTCAGGATCTGCCCCAAGCGTATCTTGACAAAATACGTACATTTAAGGGGTGTGCCAAGGGGAGTGTATAGAAGGTACGCACGCTTAAATACGCTACACGAGTAAACGTACAGCAAACGTAGTTCTGGATCTACCAATGTCTGTATGGTATGGCCATTTCTAAGATATAGCCTGTATTGTATTGTGGTCTCTAGGATGCACTCTATATTATATAGTAGTGACTAGGATTTCTTTTACTGTGTTTGTGGTTTCTTCTATTGTGGGTGTTAAATTGTTAAACATGGGCAGGGTACATATTTATAGTTTGCGGGAGGGGTGGGGGGACAAATACCCCAACACATGTCTCTGTGCTTCTATCCACAAGTAGGTTACATAACAGGCAGCGTCTGAGGCCTCAGATGGTTATCTTCCAGTCGTGCAGTGCAATGAGGAGCTCCACAGTGGGAACGGATGTCTGGATTCGGTCCAGTATTATTATTGAAAAATATCACCTTACCCCCACCTGCCTACTTTTTAATTCCAACCAGCTGGCAAAATTTTCTGGGGAGAACACTGCAGTTTCTCCAAGTGTCCCACAGCACTTGCGTCCCTCAGCTCCCTTTCCCACAAACTTTTTGTGTGGGTCAAATGTATTAGTTATAGCTGGTAGCACTTGGTTAAAACATCTGATTGAATGTTGTTATACATAGATGACTCTTTCTTTGATTGAACGCAGGGCTTTTTTGTGGAGAAAACCTGCCCAACCAGCTAATTACCTAGGAAATGTACTGGGTGGCACCACCCTGGGAATGTGCCACTTTTATAACATAAGGCACATTATGGAAAAAAGCACACTGAATAACACATTGTTTAAACCTTTAACATAGATTAATGATACTGGGGCCTAATCCTAAATGAATAGAAACAGCAAAAAAAAAAACTCTGCATGTTGGCAATAAAAAATGTGGAAACAACAAAATGCACAAAGTGAATTAGCGTAGAATTAATGTCTTGTAAATCAACTCAAAAACTGTTAACAACTAAAGCTGCATTTTCGTGTAATAACCAAAATTCCTATATGAAAAACAAAAGCTTTTTATTTGAACCACTAACATTACAATATGGTGTATGGAGCTTAAGATTTGTATACTTTTGTGTAGTTTCTGTTTCTAACTCTGGATCAGCCCCCAATATGTGGCCCTTTGACTTTTATAGAGCCCCCCCCCCTACTGATTGCCAGCTACTGAATTAAATTCATCAATATTTCCAGTATCACCTAAGGAGTGAGTGAAAGAAGGAGTGTGTGAGAGACAGTGAGAGTGAGGGATTGAGTGTATTGAGAATAATACAGTCATATGTTTCCTTTGTACCCTTCATTTCTCCAGCCAGGGCAGTATTGTGGAGTAAGCCCTTGTCCATTTAGAATTACTTACATATTGTATTGCTATCTACTGCAACCTTCAACTGTGATTATACTAAAGTGAGCCAGCCTGCCACATAACTCACCCCCCCTGTGCACGCTGTATCAGAGGTCACATTATTATGCAACATGGCTGAAATTAAACCCTATAGAGCATAGGTGTCTATGGAAACCTCTGCACAGCATCTAGAAACCGTGCAGGCTGGGAATAGTGGCTGTGAGAGGGGGACCAGATGTTGTCGCCTAGGCAGGTGACAGATACCCGTGTAAGGGCCACACAGCACCAACTGCCCCCATGTACCTGGCGAACGTCTCCTCTCTCTCTGTCACCAGGCGAGCGTCTAACCGCTACTTCCGGGTGCGCCAGCAGATCCTCGCTGCTCGCCAATCGGCTCATCTCCTGCTGTCACGTGCCACGCCAAGCTTGTACCGCTCGTGTGCCCCTAGTAACTGTTACTAAGAGCTGTTATGCCAGTTCATCTACGGAAGCCGGCGTACAGCAAACATATTAAGATGCAAAATAATTTGAAATAGGTTTTGTTATGGGTGGGAACCATAAATGGCAGCTATTCAGTGTAATTACTGACCTTTGAACACAACACCCTTCCCCCTGCCCTCTCCCTATACAAAATGCTGTGAATCCATCTACCTAAATAATATGCCATTGCAGTTAGCTGGGCAGCAGTAATAATGGCAGCTGCTGCAAGACAACTGCATTCTCTTTGGCAATTTTAGCAGTTCTTTTAGGAAGATAATGACTGTGTCTGTGGACTGTTTTAACACTTAAGAATTTTTCAGCTTCTTAATCATACGCAAAAAGTAGCTAGGCTACAAACTCCCCTGACACGCCCCCAATTTTTAGCTTCTTAACCAACATACAAATGCCATAGGGCTACTTTATCATTAGGTTCGTAGTTGTGTGCGTAGGGTGGCTAATTAAGAACATTTTTGCCTAAGCGCACCAAGATTTCCTAATTTTAACAGCTCCCTCCACCCAATCTTCTTATCTTCGTTCTTAAGTTTTCCCGGCACTCCCCTTCCTTCCTAAGCCATTACTAACCTTGAGGGAATAGGTTCATAATGGTGATCCCGTTCTTAAGTCCTACGTAAATTACATATATTAAATTACTAAGTATGCGCAGCATATTCCAGTATGTCCCTTCCTAAATATATGCAGCTTAAAAGCCGCATTTTCTTAACTCTGAATCAGGTCTTGTGTCTTGCCCTAAACACACCATGCTTCCAGGGTTCACTGCCAGTGATAGCATCCATATATATTGTTATAAAACAGCCTATGCCCAGATTTCTGCCAGTTGGCACTTTATTATGAAAAATTAAAATGCCTGGCCAACCTGTGACTCTTCAGGTGTTGTGAAATTACAAGTCCCAGCATGCTTTGCCAGGTATCAGCTATGCCAATGCAGTTAGAGCATGGTGGAATTTGTAGTTTCACAACACCTGGAAAGTCATATGTTGACCAGATATTCAGAAAACCTATGTCTTATTGTCATGGTTTGCAACAACCTCCTGACCAATAAACAGCAATAAAAGCAGGGTTGCCGAATATCCATTAGACTTACGATATTTGGGCAGTTTTCCCAGGAGAGCCAGCACATTTCCACATGCAAACTATAGCCTCAAGTCCCACCCCCCGGCCTAGCAACACTACCATTCATAGTCTTACTGGGGACTGGGTGGGACCTTATGAGGCAATTAGCATCATCAAGCCCTTCCCCCACCTCTAGTAATACTATGAAAATGGTCGTTGATGGTCCTAAATCAGCTGCCATCTCTTCCCTCCGAAGCTTTTAAAAGTCGGTAACCCTAAATAAAACCACAGTTGCTGACCTTTAATTTCTTAAGATATCGGAGGGAAGAAAGAAATGACGCCTTATAGCAGCATTCCGTTGGGGACTTAAAGCTTTGGTTTCATGTAAACTACAGCTTCAAGCCTAACGCAATTTGCATCAAGGCCCACACATCCCTAGTAAAGTATGAATTGTAGCTTTGTCAGACTAGGCGGAACTTTAGGACGCGTTTTGCATAAAATCATGTGATGCAAAACGCATCCTAAAGTTCCGTCCCTGCCTGACAAAACTACAATTCATGCTTTTACTAGGGATGGGTGAGCCTTGATGCAAATTGCATCATCAAACACCGCTTACCCTCTAGTAGCAGTATGACTTCAGCATAGAGGGTGGCCTTGAGGCCATCACTTCTATTAAATCACTGCCTCGTTCCCATTGCGGCAGATTTGTTAACTCTCTCAGAATACCAGGAGTTATTCCCGAATTTTGGGAGTCCCTAAGAGTTGGATAACCCCTTAGTGCAATCCTAATTTCCGTACCGCCATCATTTTTCATGGGTATGGCGCAGAAATTTTAGTTGACATTCATTTCTGCAGAAGAGGTTCTACACATAATAAATAGTCAGAAAAAATAATATCAGATTGTAAATCGGGTTATTCCCATATAATGTGAAGGGGCTGGTGTTTCTGTGTGACCATTCATGGTGAAAAGATTTCCTCTTCACCCAATCTGCAGCAAAGTGTTTGAGACACACAGGCAATGCCAAGTCACCATGTGGATAATTGCTCTGTCTATTCAATCAGCCGCTCTGCTAGAGAGGACAAAGATGCCGTTTGACGGCTAAAGACATGTCAGCATTTATTTATACTACATACAGCAGCAGCTATCGACTTGAAGGATCTAATGTTAAAAAAAAAGTATTTTCATATTTATTAAAAGGGCAAATGCAAAGATATTGGAGATAACTCTGCACCTCTCTGTGCTTCTCAACGGGGAAAGAGATTTAGGAAACTTTATTAAAAGGGAAAAGCTTGCTTATCTGTATAGGCTAAAACAATTACAATCTGTCAGTACACCTTTTTAATGAAGAATATTGCAATCCCAGAACAGGTACAATCTCTAATGCTTTTATTTTGAGAATTAGGATTAGGCTGCAGAGAGGGGAGGGTTAAGGTTAGGCTGCAGCATGAGGATAGGGGAGAGTTAACCTGTGGGGTGAGGTTGGTTAGGGTTAGAGGAGGGTTCAGGTTGGGCTTGTGGCAAAGGGATGGTTAGGTTTAGGCTGCAGAGAGAGGTGAGAGTTAAGGTTAGGCTGCAGGATGAGGATGGCAAAGGTTCGGCTGTGGGGCAAGGTTGGATACGGTTAGAAGAGTTTTAAGGTTGGTCTTGTGGGAAAGGGATGGTTAGGGTTAGGCTGTGGAGAGAGAAGGGTTAAGGTTGAGCTGCAGGACAAAGATGGTTAGGGGAGGGTTAAGCCTAAACTGTGGCAGAGATGTTTCTAGGGTGAGTATTATAGGGCACCTGACCTGGGCTCTAATGGACACAGTATAATAAGGGATAGGGGTGCATTTTTTTCATTTGCTCTGGCCTCCATCAACCCTAGTTACGCCACTGGGCTACAGATAGGGGAGGGATAAGGCTAGAGTTAAGAAAGGGTTAAGGTTATGTTGTGGGAAGGGGATGCTTAGGATCAAGAAAACTTATCTGAAGCCATTGGATTGTTATAGAGACAGTAGTCTTGGGAATGACGCTGTCTCTCCGAAAACTGATGGCAGTCATTGCTTTAGTGTCGCAAAATAGTGGTGAACTACACCAAGTGGGGACACATACAGATCCAAAGACATGCTCAGCTTCACATCTGGATCGCTGGATCACTCTTAAAAGAACCATTATTTGCGTGCATTTTGCTTTTCCAGACCCAGAGCTACGTCCGCTGGTGTATTTACGCTAGCCGGAGACGTAAAAACGCTGTTTTGTATGTACTGCGCATGCACACGGCACGTAACTCTGAACGTACATACCAGCCACGTATCAACAGTGTAACTACGAACGAAGGGACGTGGCAGCCTATACGACACCTGTAATTACACTTCAGAGGCGGGGTGAGGCATTTAACTCGTACAGTTTGGGCGCGCTGAGGCACATACGTACGTGCCGCCATTACGGCCGACAGGAGTTAAAGTTAAGGTAGGGTTTGGAAATCGTAAAACGGCCAAAGTGCGTACTATCGAGGGGAGTGCCTAGAAAATACGCTACGCGTTGAATCATAAAGGGAACGTAGGTCTGGATCCGGCCCGAGGTCTCTGGATTTAAAGGTCATAGAAACCAAAATACTATTCTGAGATATATAACAGGACTTCAATTCAGAGCATGAATAGCCCATTACTGTCTATGTAATGTCTCTATCAGCACTTGTTAAAGACTGTACAGCTAACATTGCCTGACAGGTATTAGCCCATACAAATGATGGACAGTAGGGGGCGCTGTTTCCATAACTGGGCTCAGGTATAAAGAGGTGGGTGTTATAATCATACAGCATATGCCGTCAGACTATTAATGATCCCCTGCGGCTGTTACACTCCTCCTCCTCTTCCCTTCATCGTTCTATTCTTCTCCTTTCCTCTCATTGCCTCTCCATCTCTCTCCTTCTCTAACCTCCATTCCCTCATTTCTCATTATTTCCTCTCTATATTTCCCTATATTTTTCTCCCTCCATTTATAAATCCTATCATTTCCATCCTTTCTCCTCAGCTTTATTCCCCCACTCATCCTCCTCAGGCATTATTCCTTCTCTACCCCTCATCCTTCCTCATCTTCTCTTTCCTACGCTCCCTCCTTCTTCTTGTAGGCTGTGTTCAGGGAGGGAAAGGACTTGTCTGCCAGCTGTCTCTCCTCCCTCTGACTGATCCCCCGAAGCGTGATAGGGAGTGGGAATATCTGGACGATGCCAGCAGGTCTGTGATGACATGGGGATGAAAGGGTACATCCTGATAAGCCGGGGGATCACTACACATCCACATTCATTCCAGCTCTAATCTCTGCCACAGCAATGCATCATGTTCCCTCACTACCCTAGAACTATAATGTACAAGTGGCCTATCTACTAAGTGTGTTATAATCAGTAACCCAGCTCCTGAGTGTCTTATTACCCTGTCACATCTTATTACAGTAACCCAGCTCCTGAGTGTATTATTACCCCTGTAACATCTTATTACAGTAACCCAGCTCCTGAGTGTATTATTACCCCTGTAACATC
>WWET01007195.1:18670-34790 GCA_011038615.1 Limnodynastes dumerilii
GTAAACTAGTAAGGGGTGAATACGTGATGGGGGAGGGGGGGGATTCCACCGGAGATGGGGGGGTGGTCAAATGATCTTCTTCCAATGGGTGCTAGAAGTAGTACACCTCAAAAAGATGACCACAAGGAGAAAGGAGATGGGAAACAAGTTTTAATGACAAAGCATGGATAAATACAATTCTAAAAAATAAAAACCAGCTGTACCGCAAGAGGTGTCCAAAAGTGCGATGGCGTGTGGGGGCGGCGGATAGATGACAGTCCCGGGATACCCGCTGCTCACACTGCTCACTCGTC
Source organism: Limnodynastes dumerilii (assembly GCA_011038615.1). Taxonomy (NCBI): domain Eukaryota; kingdom Metazoa; phylum Chordata; class Amphibia; order Anura; family Limnodynastidae; genus Limnodynastes; species Limnodynastes dumerilii. Next base: position 18,964 of record WWET01007195.1, read on the forward strand.
TTGTGGATCGGCGCTCCGGGTCACACGCTGGATGGTCGCTGCTTGATCGAGCGTTTCGGGCTGGATCTGCCCTTTCTCAAGATCTGATTTCTCACAGATCTAGCACCCATTGGAAGATTCTTTGACTACTCTCCCCCCTCTCCGGTGGAACTCCCCCCTCCATCACATGTTTTATCACATATTTTGTTTACCACTTCTGTCACTGGGACAGTAAGGGGGACGTGTAATGTAAGGGAGACAGGAAGGGGGATGTGTAATGTAAAGGGGACAGGAAGGGGGATGTGTAATGTAAAGGGGACAGGAAGTGAGATGTGTAATGCAAAGGGGACAGGAAGGGGGACGTGTAATGTAAGGGAGACAGGAAGGGGGATGTGTAATGCAAAGGGAACAGGGAGAGAGATGTGTAATGTAAAGGGGACAGGAAGGGGGACGTGTAATGTAAGGGAGACAGGAAGGGGGATGTGTAATGCAAAGGGAACAGGGAGGGAGATGTGTAATGTAAAGGGAACAGGGAGGGAGATGTTTAATGTAAAGGGGACAGGAAGGGGGATGTGTAATGTAAAGGGGAGAGGAAGGGGGATGTGTAATGCAAAGGGGACAGGAAGGAGGACGTGTAATGTAAGGCAGACAGGAAGGGGGATGTGTAATGTAAAGGGGACAGGAAGGGGGATGTGTAATGCAAAGGGGACAGGGAGGGTGATGTGTAAATGTAAGGAAGATAAGTTTGGGAGGTGCTTAGTAACATATATCTCTGTTTTCCTGCAGGGTATGTCGGAGTCTCCCACATGGCAGACCATGAGCCTGAGATTAAGAGCAGCGTATCTATCATCCCATGCTTCCTGTTTGTGGAGGTACGGCCTCACCTATATTCAATTCCTGCCACTACAGTGTCTTTTCTCTCCTGCCTCTGTGTTCTTTTCCTCTTCCTCCGGCCCTCTCTCTCCCCACTCCTGGCACTGCCTGGTTGATGCTTGTGTTGTGGCTGATGCATTAGACTGTAAACACAGATCAGCGAGTGAGCGTGAGGAGAGATGGGCTGATATGATGTGACAGACGATGGATACTTGGCAGATTTGTAATGACGATGTCAGTTATAACAGACATAGGATTTCTAAGAGACTGATACAATTGATACAATCTGCTACTTTAATAAATAATCGAATAGAGAATTTGGAAATAAGAGGAAAGCAGGTGGAAAGTTACACCTGGCCAAAACCATGTTGAATTCCAGGGGGAGTGCTTTGCATGCAGGGAGAATACTTTGTTCTTGCGATGTTCTTTGCGATGTTTCACAAAGTTGCTTTTCGTCTGTCTCTATTTCAAATGTGATACATTGCAGAATTTTTTTGTTATTCGCATACTCACCCATTCATTTTCGGAAGAGCCTCCGCTGGACCTCCGGAGAGGTAAGTTACCCTCTCCGGGGACTTAAGCTGGGGGGAAGACTTAGGGTTAGCCTGCGGGGGAAGGGGGGACTTTGGGTTAGGCTGCGGGTTAGGGTTAGGCTCAATACATACTGCATCCTAGTGACTACTTCCCAATACATACAGAGGACTGTGTTCAGAACACCGGACGTATTGCATATACGTCTGGTGTTTACTGAAATTGTATACTGAGCATGCATAGTCATTTTTAGACGTAATCTACGTATCTTTTCGGTGTGGTCTTAAAGAAAAGATACGTAGATTAAGTTAAAAAATTACTACGCATGTGCAATATATCATTTCGGTAAACACCGGGTGTATATGCAATACGTCCAGTGGTCTGAACATGGCCCAGAATCCTAATGATCTCCATTCTGTACAGACATGATTTTAGCAACCACCACCCATGACAGTCAATCTAGGTTTCTTTAAATAAAAATGAAGCTGCTGATTGGCCTCCAGAGGCCACTGGCCTACTGGGAAAATTCCCTGTAAGTCCTATGGCCAACCCGCCCCTGCGAGTACTCCCCTGGAGTAGGGATCCTTTGACTTGGTGTGTTGGGAGCAGGAATCCTGTGTCTTGATGTGGTGGGAGCAGATATCCTGTGTCTTGGAGTGGTTGGAGCAGGGATCATGTCTCATGGTCTGTTGGAAGCAGGGATCCTGTGACTTGGTGTGGTGGGAGCAGAGATCCTGTGTCTTGGTGTGGTTGGAGCAGGGATCCTGTGTCTTGTTGTGGTGGGAGCAGGGATCCTGTGTCTTGTTGTGGTGGGAGCAGGGATCCTGTGTCTTGTTGTGGTGGGAGCAGGGATCCTGTGTCTTGTTGTGGTGGGAGCAGGGATCCTGTGTCTTGTTGTGGTGGGAGCAGGGATCCTGTGTCTTGTTGTGGTGGGAGCAGGGATCCTGTGTCTTGTTGTAGGATCTTAAATATACGCACCTAAGTGCCGTGGAAATCGCATCTCTGAATCAGCCCCTTGGTGTGGTTGGAGTAGGGATCCTGTGTCTTGTTGTGTTGGGAGCAGGGATCCTGTGTCCTGGTGTGGTTGGAGTAGGGATCTTGTGTCTTGATGTGGTGGGAGTAGGGATCCTGTGTCTTGCTTTGGTGGAATGTGATATAATGTGTCTTGATGTGGTGGGAGTAGGGATCCTGTGTCTTGGTGTGGTGAGAGCAGGGATCCTGTGTCTTGGTTTGGTGAGAGCAGGGATCCTGTGTCTTGCTTTGGTGGGCTGTGAGATCCTGTGTCTTAATGTGGTTGGAGCAGGGATCCTTTGCCTTGCTGTGGTGGGATCCTGTGACATGATAAGATGGAGGGAGGGGGAGTCGGTGACATGATGAGGAGGGAGTGAATATTGCTGCAGGGTCTTTCACTCACGCTCCAGAATCCTTGTACAAGACTCTGGCACATCATTCTCTTCCTTCACTTTGCTGGGTTATTGTGTCTCATCACCCTTATTGTCTGTTTCCCTTTTTTTTGCTCTAATCTCTATTCCCCCCCTTTTATATCTGTTGCCTATTATTTTGTATTTACCTGACTTGTCTTTGTTGTCATTTAGTCAGATCATTTTCGCTCTTCCTATCCCCTGGACAGTGTTTTCTCCCTCTCCATTCCTTATCTCACCCCTCGTCCCTGGAGGTTATTGCCCCTTTCCTTTCTGTGCCAGTCTCTTTTGCTTTCTCCTGCCACTCTCTACTCTCTGTCTCCCTTGTCTCTTGCCCCTATAATTTGCCTGCTTCCCTATTGCCATTCTCTGCCCCTTGTCCACCTGCCCTTGCCACAAGTGCCCCTCTATCGGTTTGTTCCTCTGTCCTCTAAGAAGCCATGCTCTATTTCCAGCTTGTCCTCATGGCCGGCACAGTAATCCTCTCCTACCACTTTGAGTACACAGACACCTTCCCCGTGCACTCCCAGGGATTCTTCTGCTTCGACAGCACTTTGTCCATGCCTTATCCGGGACCTGAGAGCGCCAGCCGGGCACCTCCTCGTCTCCTGTACCCCCTGATCACTGTGTTGCCCGTCCTTACGGTACGTATATCTTCTGTGGTGGGCAATTATTTAGTGATGTACATTCAGACAGAGGCGTTCGCAATAATCAGATCCTACATTTACAGTCAGCATTACACTGTACTACCTGAGTATGTTGCTGCATTGCACTTAGCTGCTACCTGCCGTCATTGTTTGCAATCCGAGGTGCCGTTGTGTATAGTTTTGGATTGCGTGGAGCTGTCCCACTTACGCCCCCACCCACATACGCATCTACAGGACGCACGGGTGCATGCGGATTCTCGCTCTAGGCCCAATGTTACCTCGGGAAGCCTCGTCTAATAAAACCCGAGATGGGAGGACTGTATGCTGAGCTGGTTATTGTGCATGAGGCTATAGCTGGACCTTGGCATATACAGGACCTGCTACAATGCACATGAGAATGGAATCAGATACTGGACATTAAGGGCCTGATTCAGAGATCCGTCGGCGATCAGGCCGCAAATATACGCATCTAAGTGGCAGGTCGGAACAGGTTACTCCCACCAGAATAAACAGTCACTCCCCTCGTAAACCCCGGCCGGACCTAAACTTCCACCTGCATTGACTTGCCCTATCTGGCCGCACTCATTTTCGACCTTATGTGTATTAGTTGCGTGTATTTAGGGCCCTAACTCTGTAAGCGCGCCCACTTTCCCTCATCTAAATGCCTCCCCCCGCCCATTTCTATGCAAATCCCTAGTTGCGTATATTTCCGCCGCACTTAGGGTCGGAATGTTCCCCTTCTGATTCACAAGTCGGTCAGAAGGGGCATTTCCGACCTTAACTTCAACGTAGATGGCGTTGCACTATTAATGTCCTAATTACCCTGCTTCTTATCCAGTATCTTACCCACCATAGTATCAGTAACATGAAGGAGTCATTAATGAATTAACTGATATTGAAAAACATTATTCTCTTTAACAAAGGAGGTTACCATAGTAACTGACAGTAGGAAGTTCAGGAGCAGAGTATTTTGTACCTAATGGCATGGGTCATGTTGGAGGGTCTGACATTTGTAGATATAGGATAAGCCCTCTGTCACTTTCAGGGCTTTTCTGCTATAGGTGGTTCTGTCTAAACAAATCAATCTATCAATCAATCAGATTCTAGCTATCATTTTATAGAATGCGTGGTAAATGATAGAATCTGATTGGTTGCTATGGACAACAGCTCTAATTTTCCATCAGTTCCGATACCCCTGGATAACACTAGCGTTTTCCTCTCATTACAGGTCTTGGTCGGAGAGGTGGCCACAGTCTTACTCAAACCACACTGGAGAAGCAGAGAGAGGATCATATCTTGCGGAGACTGCTGTTTCTTCAACCCCTTGCTGCGTCGCATTGTCCGGATCATAGGTGAGGCCTCCAGCCTAGTGATGTAAGCAATGGTTGAATGAGATCATCTAGAGAAACATTGCTTTGCTCTCTGTTTTTTCCAAGGACTCTTCTCATTTGGCCTTTTTTGCACGGTAATCTGTGCCGGAGCCCTGCAGACAGTCACTGGCAACCAGACTCCTCATTTCCTCTCCGTTTGCCGACCCAACTACACCTTTCTGGGCTGCGTGTCCCACACACAGTATATATCATCAGCGTCTGCTTGTACCGGGGATCCAGATCTCATCAACGAGGCCCGGAAAGCCTTCCCATCCAAAGCAGCGGCTCTCGGATGGTATGCTGCTGTTTATACCACGGTCAGTCAACTTGTATCTATTGTATTTTCATGTCATTGGGGCAGATCCAGAACTACGCATTCCCACGATTTTACGCGTGGCGGAGACGTAAATTCGCAGTTACGTACGCACTGCGCATGCGCACCATAGAAAATACGCACATTCACGTAGCGTAATTGTGAACGTATGGGAAATTCCCGTATGTGTTACGTAAATACTTACGTGTGGGCGTGCCAATTTTACATTAGTCAACAATACGTGCGTTTTACGTGAAATAGGCGGGGGGGTGGTATTTAAAGTGTACAGTATGGGCGTGCTAAGCTGCGTACATTCATGTAGTCAGTGCGTCCGTTCGCGGACGTATGCTGTTACGTTTGAAAAAGTTAAGGTAGGGTTTGGGTAGCGTATTTTGACAAACTACGTCCGTGCAAGGGGTGTGCCAAGAGGAGTGTAGCGAACTTACGTGTACGAAAATACGCTCCACGAATAAACGTACGGCACACGTAGTTCTGGATCTACCCCATTAGCAAGTGAAAATCTCTCACGTAACGTGTCAATAACTTTTCTTGCCACAAGATGGCGATACACATGTTAATGTATCAGATCCCAAAGTGTGCACTGGGGAATCCTGGGGTGCTTCAGCACTCCCACAAGGGTGCTGTGGATCCAGGGCGGCAGGAAGAGAGTTTGTGCTATGCTGGAAGTGATATAGGGTCACTTCAGTGTCATTACAGACAGAGTAGGGGGCGTTGGGAGATGGCGGAGGGCACCTAGAAAGATTGAGGAGGAGAACTGTGGAGATGGAGGAGGGGGTCTGGATGGACAAAGGCGAGAGACTAAATAAACAAGAAGGGGGTTTTGAGAGACAGAGAAGGGGGCCTTGAGAGATAGAAGAGGGGGTCTGGAAAGACGGCGTAGGGGGCCTGGGGAGAATGCAGAAGAGGAGCATGGAGAGACAAGGAGGGAGCCTGAAGAAATGGAGGAGGGGTCTAGAGAGATCGAGGAGCGGGCCTGGAGAGACAGAGAAGGGGGGCCTGGAGAGAAGGGGAAGGAGAACTTCAGGAACAAGGGAAGAGATTGGAGAAACAAGGAGAAGAGATGGAGGAGGGTCCTTGAGAGACGGAGGGGGGGTCTGGAAAGACAGAGAAGGGGCCCTGAAAAGGCTGTGGAGGGGGCCTGGATAGTCAAGGATGGAGCCTGAAGAAATAAAGGAGGAGCCTAGAGAAACAAAAAAGGGGGCCTGGAGAGACAGAGGAGGGGGCCCGGAGAGAGACGGAGGAGGGGTCTGGAGAGACGGAGGAGGGGTCTGGAGAGATGGAGGAGGGGTCTGGAGAGGTATTTTTGGTAACTTGTAATAAAACTTTAAAAAGTCATTTCTTTTCTTTAAATGTCTGTGTATTATTTTTGCAGATAACATAAGCTTTTATCCAGATTATGGCAGCAAGGATCCAATACTGAGTTATATACATTGTTTCAGCACGTCAGACTTTCTTTTCTTTAAGCATGGTATTTATGCGTTTCCACTAATCTATTTATTGCTCATTGCATCGCTGTTTACAGATGTACGTCACCCTCGTTCTTAAGGTGAAAGGCTCCCGCTTGGTGAAGCCTTCTTTGTGCCTGGCCCTTCTGTCCCCATCATGGCTCCTCTGTCTACTGCGTGTGGCGGAGTATCGTAACCACTGGAGAGACGTCCTTGCCGGCACAGTAACCGGATCAGCCATCGCCATTTTCCTGGTGAGAAATGGGGAGTAGGTAAAGAAGTAATAAAAAAACAGCTGTGGATTATGTTATACACCTAGATCAGTGATGGCTGACCTGTGGCACTCCAGGTGTTGTGAAACTACGAGTCCCAGCATGCCTTAACTGCAAAAGCATAGCGGATACCTGACAAAGCATGATGGGAAGTGTAGTTTCCCAACACCTGGAGTGTCACAGGTTAGCCATCATTGACCTAGATTGTTACTGCTCTGCTTAGTGAAAAGTACGTACGTAGCAGGCTAGTATCAACAGCGTAACTACGTACGAAGGGACATGCCAACTATTCGACACCCGTAATTATGCTTCTGAGGCGTTTAAATTATACAGTATTTGCGTGATTTGGCAGGTATGTATGTGCAGTCTGTGTGTACGCCAGTACTTACACTGTGTAAAGTTAAGGCAGAGTTCGGAAAGCGTAAAACGGACAAAGTACATACGAGCGAGGGGGGTTGCATAGTAAATACGCTACCAGATGAAACGTAATGGAAACTTAGCTCTGGATCAGGGTGGAGGAACAGGAAGGATAGAGGAGAGGGAGTAGACTGGGAAACAGGACACTTTAGGGTGGCCACTAGTGGCCAGAAAATGAATTGCATATTTACAAAAGCACAGAATTTTTTGAGAGGAATATTGTTAGTCTGTCCCAAAAGTAGACACAGGGGACCATATTTACAAAGGTCGATTTGGTCCAAATCGCCCAAACTCCCGGGACTTTTCAGGCGATTTTGAAAATCCACTAAAGGCAAAGTCCCGGGACTTGAGCCTCTGTCCAAATCGTCAAGGCAAACATCGCTGGACAGAAATCGTCCAGATGTTTGCCATATAACATATACAAATCGTTGTATTCATTAAAGGCGATTTGTCTAAATCGCCTTTAGTGCAACGGCAAATCGCTGAAGATAAATTCGCCTGCTGTGTGGGGCGCTTTTAATGAAAGCGTCTCACACATAACCTGAAAAACACGTCAATATATTTGACATGTGTTTTTCTGTGCACAAAAGCCAAGCACAGCATGCTTGAAAGCCTTAGCCAGGCTGCGCTGATAGAACTACAAGGCTCAGCATTGCCCAGCCTTGCAGTAATATCAGCGTCAGCATGGTAAGCCTTCTAAACATGCTGCGCTGTGTGTTGTGTAAAAAAAAAAAAAATACTGTCACATATAAGCACAATGCACATACATTACAATACATGCCATACATTAAAACTCAATAAAAATGCATTATATGTGCCCCAATAATATAATAAAAATACAGATGGCCACTCTGTAATGTTAAAAACATCTTATGTGTCACAAAGTCTTTAATAAAGAACAAAGAAATATTTAATACTCACCGTTAAGATGTTCTCCATCTTGGGAAGACTTGCTTGTATTTTCTTCTTTCATTATTTCCTTTCTTCTCTTGCAGAATGAAGATTCTTTTCACTTTGATGGAAGTACAGCATGGCTTAGCCTTTCAGCCATGCTGGACTTGTTTTTTTTAGTTTTTTTTTTCTTTTACACAAAGCGACGGCAAAATTTTTAAAGGGCAAATCGCTGTGCTTTTCTATAGAAAAGCACAGCGATTTACCCCTTGCTAAAGCGACGCTTATCGACGGCGATTAAAAATCGCCTAAGAAAAGCGCCCCCTAGTGATTTTTATAAAAAAAAAAATGGTGTGAATACCTTTTATAGCTGCTGTAAGCCTGAGCATATGAAAAAAAAAATGGGTCACATAAATGACATTCCTAGATACACATAATGTAGATGTACAGGGCAATGCGACTGAATGGGCAGTAAGTTTGAATGCATGTAGTGCATTGGGCAAAGTACGGTGAGGGCATGTTAATGTATCTCACTCCAGATTCTTGGGGAAGAGATAACAAGAGAGACAGGAGAAGGAGGGAGGGAAAACAAAACTACATTGCATTGGCTGGTTGATTGATTCCGGATGTGGTACAGTTGGACCCAGATCCAACTTTCCTTTGCGCAATGATGCTTTTGCGACATGGTGCGGAAGCTAGATTGTAGCCCATTAGTAAATCATTAAATGTTTGTTTACTTACCATTTAGCAGCTGCCGGCTTCCTGCAGAGATCGGACAATGGCGCTGATGTCACCCATATAATTTGCAGTAGTCATTCACTGTAGGACATTGAATATGTGATGTCAGCTCCATTGTCTGATCTCTGCAGGAAGCCGGTAACTGCTAAATGGCAAGTGAAAAGACTTTTAATGATTTATGAACTCCCATGCAATTTCCCACCATGTATGGCAGACCTTTCCCTGTTTTGGAGAAAGGTTTAACTGGGCACAGCTGTATGTGGCTGGAACTTTGTAGTTTTAGGCATATTTCACTTGTCCAAAGCCTGTTGGGGCTACACATGATAAATACAAAATATGTCACTGAGTGTTTTTTTCTTGGGACACTTAAACCTTTATGTCTTAACAACCAATAACAAACAATAACTACAATCAAGTGAGCTGTATAGCTGTTAAAAAGAGGAAGAGCCAAGTCTAAATCAGGGCCTAGATAGTTGATCTGAATAATGGCCTGGGAATGATCTGCATTGTATCAGTAGAAAGGAGAGTGCAATGCTCTGTGCCAGCCCTCTGTCTCTGATTGGCTATTTCAATTTCAGGTAACCTGCGTGCTGAATAATTTCGGGAGCTCGGCGCCAGAAGAGACAGAATTCCACCAGAAAGAGATGGAAGGGATTCCTGTGTCCGAGGATGCTCTACCCCCAAAACGTGCTAAGTTAAGTGTGGTGATGTGGAGGTGGGACCCCCATATGTGACTCGCTGGTCGGTGCAGGATGACCCCAATATGACAGTTATAAATCATATGGTCTACTTGCAGCATATCGATGTCTTAGAACCAAATATCCAAGGGGGGCTGTGGGTCTTTGTAGCGAAAGGGCCGTTCACTCCCAGCCAGTTTGGAACTGGAATATCGATTGCTTATGTCTTGATGAGGCCTAGCAATCGATCCCCGGAGCACTGAACACAGTGCTCCGATAGCTCTTTCTGAAAAATGATGTATCCTAAGAGATAGTCGTCCCCCGCAGCCTAACCCTAAGTCCCTCCCCCCACAGCCTAACCCTAAGTCCCTCCCCCCACAGCCTAACCCTAAGTCCCCAGCAGCGGCGCTTCCTAAAATGAATGGGTGAGTAAACGAATCGCATAGTCACTCAATTATAGATAAAAATTCTGAAAGGGCTCTCATTCGAAATAGGGACAGCCGAAAAGCAACTTTTGGCTGTCCCTAATTCACAATGCAAGCTCTCGCAGTGGGGACTCGCAACGATCCAAGGGCCTCCTGTCTTTTGGTGATTTCCTTGCCTTAAGTAGTGATCAAGTATTGCATTGAGTTTTCGCTTTTTTTCCTCCCACTCTTCAGATTTTATTGATGACAATGGTCATTAAATTATTACTGAAGGGAAATTTAGGTTGCACCCAACTCAGGGCCAGATAAAGGGCCACGTGACCCTGCGGCTGAAACTGATCAAGGGCCCAGGTGTTGTGTGGGGCGGTCAGTACCATAGAGGGAATAGATAGCAAAAGTGAGATTACACAGACAATAGTAGAGAAGACCAGACAGCCAGGCATCCCATTAGATGGATTTATTAATGGGCCTGTTTTTAAATGGAGGCCTGGGACGGAAGCCTCATCAGCCCAACTGTTAATCCAGCCCTGGTCCAACTCCTTCCCATGCCCTAAAAATACATTGGATCGCTGCACACACTAAAGGCACTCAACTTCAGGACTATCCTGCTATAGACAGCAGAGGTATGGTTTAGCCCAGGCCTGGTCAACCTCTGGCTCTCCAGATGTTGTGAAACTACGAATCCCAGCATGTTTTGACTGCACGGGCATAGCTGACACCTGACAAAGCATTCTGGGACTCGTAGTTTCAAGCCCATACTCAGTCCTCAGTGACCCCTAACATTCCAGGTTTTCTAGAATCACATGCAGTCCTGCTTCTTCTGTTCATTTATTTCTAATCAGAATTTTAAACCATGTTAACACAGAGGGGGCTTGGTCTTCATGTCCAAGGCCATGACCATTTCACCACAAAGCCGTGCATCCCATACGCCCAATATTGGGGAAATACACACATGGGAAAAGACTACGCATGCGCAGTAGTCAAAAACGGTAAACACCGGACATATATGCAATACGTCCGGTGCTGTAAATCCAGCCCTGAGATCCAAGTTCGGGAGGCCCTGGTTTAGGACAAATCCTGGCTGTCTCCACTGTGACTCTATGATGAGTCCAATGCTAATTAGCTAATTAGCTTTTAAGCCCTCTAGGAAGACAGCCGACTATATTATACCTGTTACGGCACCGCCGGAATTACCTGAACTGAGAACCGAGGTGGCCGTCTGGAGAGGAGGATGTCGGTGTAATGGTACCCCGAGTTTACCTCGACAGAGAACTGAGGTGACCAGCAAGAGAGAGAGGAAGCCAGGTAGCTCACCAGGGTGTAGAGCCTGATGTCGGACCGAGTGTTCGCTGGACTGTGACAAACCACAATAAACACAAAACAGAGACATCAGACTAGAGAGGGTTAATGGGACAAATAAGACTGACAGACAGACTGGGGCGGACAGGCGGGCGGACACACACACACACACACACCTCAGAGGGCTACAAACATAGGCTCACAGGAGAAGGCAGGGAACAAATACAAAAAGGAATAATACAATAAGGTGGGAAAGGAGGAATTGGTACACAGAGGCTATTTAAAGGACCTCCCACCAATCAGCAGCAAGCCCAGGCAAGGGAGGCCAATTATCAGACAGCTGAGGGAAATCAGACACTAGCATCAGAGGGAGAAATTCACACCCTGCTAGGATTCCTCCTGCAGAGTGTAATAATACCAGCAAGTATGAGATCAGCTCAACCGTGTCTAAGGTAAAGGTTTTACTGTGGTCAACTATCAAACAGATGGGACATTGTATATCTCTCTTTCTCCTACATCCAGGATCATGGAAATGCACCCACATATGTCACCCGACCCTCCTCCGTGTCTTGTTCCCGTCACCCCAGATGTCCTGATACCGTCCAACTGTATGACCAGCCAAGTATGAGACCGAAGAACGCTCAACAGTGATGTAGGCTCAAGCGGTGCCCTGACAGACAGCCATAGGAGCTTCTCTGGCGGATGACAGCAGAGACGGCCAATATGCATGTCAGAGGCTGCACTCCACCCTGTATCTCCACTCTGACACTTGTAATATAATACGCAATGTTTTGTAGATTTTTATTCTTACAGGAGAAAATGTGTTGCCCGTGTCACATGACTTGCCCTTTGTACATAATATGCTTTTGTATGTGTTTATACTGCAGTGTTAAGGGGGAAATATCCACCCTGTCAAGTATTATACGATATTATAAAATGTTCTGTACATTATGCAGACTCCTGGCATTGTCTATAGAGTAGGAGCTGTCATTTGGTGGTTCATGTATGATGTAAAGGGCCAGGAAGGTGGGGAGGTGCTAGTGTCTGGGTCATAGTGAGGGTGGAGGGAGGGGTCAGGAAGGAGGGAGGTGCTAGTGTCTGGGTCATAGTGAGGGAGGGGTAAGGGGTAATCAGCTAGTGTCAGGGTATAGTGAGGGTGGAGGGAGGGCTCAGGAAGGGGGTGAGGTGCTAGTGTCAGGGTCATAGTCAAGGTGGAAAGAGGGGTAAGGGGTAATAGGCTAGGTCAGGGTATAGTGAGGATGGAGGGAGGGATAAGGGACAGGAAGATGTTTATATGCTAGTAACAGGGTCATAATAAGGGTGGAAGGAGGGTTAAGAGGCAAGAAGTGTTAAAGAGCTAGCTACAGGGTTATAGTGAGGGTGAAGGGAGGGGTAAGGGGTAGGAAGGGGGTGAGATGCTAGTGTAAAGGTCATAGTGAGGGTGAAGGGAGGGGTAAGGAGCAGGAAGGGGGTAATATGCTAGTGTAAAGGTCATATTGAGGGTAGATGGAGGGAGGGTCAGGAAAGGTGGTATCAGGCCCATAGTTATTAGTTGTTGGTTTTTTTTACAAATGCATATTGTTCCTTTCCTCATAGAATAGAGAAACAGAACCTGTCCCGATCACACCCACTTTACATGAATTTAGGAATTTAGAATGTTTGAATGATAGGGGCTGACTTCTGCCCATTATAGGGATATATATACAGAATAACCATAGTTACATTCTGGGAGACTAACGAATTAAGTTCAGGAGTATTGCTCTCACCCTCTAAGCGCCGTCCAGCCCTTTTTCTTTTCTACCTCATTAATCCATCTCTTAAAATCAACATATATAAAAGCGGAAGGTACAGTTCATGCATCAAACATTTATAAAGGGACCTTGGTCAGAACGTAAACCCCACCCACCAAACACGCCCCCACCCTTCGTTCAGCCAATCCCACGTTTTGCCTTCAGTCCTTTCGATTTGCATATATTACATCTATTTTATTAGAGTTTGTATATTATTGGCAATGTTTAGTCCCAGCAATTGCTACTCTCTGGACTGGATCCACAAGCCGGGATTCAGCCCAGACTCTGTGACACAGTATATCTCCTGAATCTTGTGAGTAACGTCTGTGTTATCATTATTCATCTGCTTCACCAGGACATAGCCTCTCGTTATTACCATAAGGAAGACATTACGCCCTCAGTCACACAGTGCAGCAGACACCACAGCTACTGTCATTGTGATACCCTCCTACACCTCACAATGCTTTGTATGATGTGTACCTGTGTGTCACACACTGACTGTTTCTATTAAAATTGATCCTGTCTTTTAATAAAGGATTATTGAGGTTATTTGTCAATTTCGATTTAGCATTAAGCCTGTAGTGGTACCTGTCAAGAGTGTCGGCAGGGCTGCCATGGGGGAGGGGGACTGCTGGGACTTTTGTCCCAGGCTCGGAGAGATGATTGGCCCGTTGATACTCACCTCACCTCAGCTCTCCAGGAATAGGTATCTGTAGTAGGACACAGATGAGTCACTGTCACCAGAAGTTCTTCAATACCTGTTGCATGGTGGCTCAGTGAGTAGCACTTGTGTCTCACAGTGTTGAGGTCATGAGTTCGATTCCTGGACTAGTGTGTATGTTCTTCCTGTGTTTGGGTACTGCGGTTTCCTCCCACACTTCAAAAAAAACCCCATACTGGTACATTAATTGGCTGCTAACTAAAGTAACCCTAGTCTGTATGTATGGACCTTAATATGCAGCTCCATCAATTAGGGACTAATTTGGATGTCAAATGTTCTCTATAAAGCAGTGTGGACAATTTGTGGATATAAAGAAGTGTTATTAATAATAGGACTTCTTTAAGACATGCACATTGTCCTCTGTCCACACTCTCTCCTCCGCTCTCTCCACAATTAGAACTTTAGTACACACGACAGCAGATCCCAGCACATGCTGCCTTCATACGTCTAAATGCTGAAATATCTGATCCAGGTCTGGATCGAAACTTACTAAGGACAGCCAAATTCCGCAAGCCAGATGTTACGTGACAGATCTCCAGACATAACAATCTTTGTTACATACGCGTGTGGATCTGTACACATTTTACAGGTGGGGTGGGCTTAAGGGCTCACGCACAGATCAGCTGTCGGACGGACCGCTGATCCGCAAGTGTGCTTTATGGCAGCATAAGTCACTTAAACTCCGCACATGAGAGGGGAGTGATAGGGGAGTGCATAGAAAATACACTATGCGATGAAACGCGTAGCGTAAACATAGTACTTTTCTGTCATATTTTTTGAGTGACTTGGGCAAAGACCCTTATAGGCCGCCCCACTTGTTGCCTGGCTGCACAGTTTACTGAGGTCAGAGTTACGAAGCTGCAGGTTTAGAAACGTGAAATTGTTGCCCATAGCAACCAATTAGATTCTAGATCTCATTTAACTATTACATACTAGAGAGTGTCAGCTAGAATCTGATTGGATGCTATGGGCAACATCTCCACTTTTTCAAAGCTGCAGCTTAGTAAATCTAGCCCTTGATCCTGGAAAGAAAGAGTTGTCAGGGGCCCGTTATGTAGTTTGATATTGTTTTCTAATGCCTCTTCCACATCAAAATCCCAGGTTTCACATGAGATAATGAACACGGGTTTAACCAGTACCTTTGTCCCGGGTAAAACCCTGGTCATTGCCTTTCACACTGTACCCGTGTCTGCAGAGGCAGAGAGTGATTCCAGTCCCCCAATTTACATGCTTTTAATGGAACCCTGGTTGAATTACCTGGGAACACCCTTTCACACTGCAGTGTATCTGGGTCCAACGCAGGAATAACCCGGGTAGTGACAAACAACACGGCTTGACCCATTCACACAGACACCCGATCAGGGTTATTCCCGGGTCCATGCCTTGTTGTGAAAGGTGTATAAGAATAATTTAAATTATCAATGGTCTACATCAGGGGTGGCCAGATGTTCGGATTTAGGGATCTACTCTAAATTAAAAAAATCTTTTTAGATCTACCATAGTCCAAAATAATCATAATGAAATACTTTTTAGGGGGCTATGAGCCAATGAACACATGAAACAAACTAAACAGCCACCATGTCTGCACCTTTTAATGTCCGGCCACCATGTCTGCCCCTTACTATGGTCAGCCTCCATATCTACCCCTTACTATGGTCAGACTCCATGTCTGCCTCTTATAGGACCTGATTCACACTTAAGAATTTAATTAAAATAAGAACTTAAAGTCACACCTGGGCTAAACCATGTTGATTGCAGGGGAGTCATATTTCATCTGGTGCAAACAGTACTAGTGTTGAGAGGTGATGTTTCCTCTCCCAAGTCTAAATAACAGTGTAATAGTAAAGCTGGTCAGTATCTGTGTGCAGTAAGCAATTCAAAGATATATCCCTGCATGCAAAGAATACAATTAACTTGACTCCCCCTGAAAGCAACATGGTTTAGCCCAAGAGTAACTAAGTTCAAGCACTTAACTAGGTCTGGATCAGGCCCATTGG
>WWET01007196.1:2433-18053 GCA_011038615.1 Limnodynastes dumerilii
TGCTGTTCCGTATCTAAATGTGAGTGATGTCTAAGCAATTCTTTGATGTGTAGACAGCCCTTGTCGTGGTCTATGACTGAATAAAGTGAAGTAATGTCACTTGTAAGAATAAAGTAGCCCTCCTTCCACTCAAAGTCTTCTAAGAGCTGCAGTATGTGCGCAGTGTCCCTCAGGTAACTGCTCTGCTTGACTACCAAAGGCTGCAGAAAGCTGTCTATATATTCATACAGATTGGTAGTCAGACTACCAATGCCCGATACTATGGGGCGACAAGGTGGATTGTGAATGTCCTTGTGGACTTTTGGGAGTTGATAGAAGACCAGTATGCAAGGATTTTTATTATATAAAAATTTTTATTAAAAGACCTCTAGCACACTTGGTATACAGCTCAACGTACTAGAGCCACCATATCTCTATGTGGACTACTTATCGGTTTACCATTTTTGTATAATATTTTGTTACAGTACCATGTAGTATCTGTTGCATGTATTTGTTTACTTTTGCTTTTATGAAGATACAATAAATTTTGTTTTGTTTTGCTAATACACCCTATTGAAGCGTCATCACACTCCACCTCCTCATCTTGACACTTTAAAGAGTATCACATCCGTGATCCATCACCTTTGACTTTTATGGGAATCAAAAAAGTAGAGATACACTGGAGGAGATTACCTTGCAAGAAACTCCAAAGAAGAGACGAAATGGATCTTCAGTCTCCAGACTTTAACCCCTAAAGGTCTGATCATCAATCTAGACCTGGGTTCCTTTCTATTTGAGAAGTGACTATTCTAATATTTTCCTGTTTAGATGAAGGTACTCACATTGCTCCCACCAGTTCACCATTGCCTTTCATTGATTCCCTTTATCTACTGTTACAATCTACCCATTATTACCTATTGAAAATAATGAATATAAATAAAAATAAATATGAAAATAATAAGAACTAAACTTCATGACTAAAACAGCCTAAGTTCCACTTCCTCATTTGTATGTTGGGACCTCAAATGTAAGGAAAATATCTAAGGTTCTTTAAATCAGTTTTTTCCAGTCATTCATGGCTTATCTTCTGTCACTAAATTGAAGTGTGTATCATGTAATACTAACGGTACCAAACTGTTATTCACCTTCTCTATTACTTACTGAGAAACCATTCCACCGTCTATTGTTTAATAAATGTTGTACCTTTTTAGTGGGTTTTTTTTTTTTGTTTTTAAGATTATGAACTCTGTTCTCAATTCATCTAGAGAGACTTTTGTAGTGCTTGCATTGTTTTCTATTACATTTTGTACTCCACCCAGTATCCTCTGTATTGTCAGTGCTATTTGATTATATGACCAACAAAAAAATCCAGGTTGTGCTAAATTCTGGTAGTGGGTAATTTTTTATAAATACAAATATTAAAACACAATGTAGTGATCACCATAAAATAAAAATACAAATACAATAAAATTGTACGAAACATGCATCAAGATTGTATAATCCAGGACAATAGTGCGGTAATATTCCTTGTGCTGAGTATGTATACCGATAATTTAATGGATTCTTATGACCTAATTATGGTGGCCACCATTCAATTATTCATAGGGTCTTAATCCAGAATTAGAGTCAAGCACTCTTAGCTGAATTTTCCTCTGAAAGATTTCCAGGGTTAAAGCAGCCTTCCACACTACTATTTATACCAATATTGTCTATGGTTTGTTGTTACAAATAATAGTCACACACTTGAGCCTTGTAAAATATCAGATGGTCGGATGCTGTTCATATATTTGTGTTGTTACACACAACATTGTCAAATAAATGATATATTCGTGATATGAATACTCACTCCGACTCCGGGCATCCAAACACAACATTTGGGCACACTCTGCTGTTATATGTCCTCCCGTATTGAAGATACGGCCAACAGTAATGTCGCGACCGCCGCGTTAATCGGGCTGGCACCGGGACACACAATAGCGCTCCTCCTCCGCAGCTGTGGCCGGCAAGCACACTCACCGCGGGCCAGAGCCAAGAGTCCGCGGTGTCTCCTCCACGTGGGTATCTGTCAGAGGCTATGTTGAAATTCGGACCAAGGAATCTTGGACCTGATTCTCGCACAAGTATAATCTACGTGCGTGTTTTTACGATTTTTAAAAATGGGTGTGGGGCTCTGGTCAGAGCGGACGATTTTTGAAACGGCTGTTTCCTCCCAGCCAATGAGACACAGCAATCCATCCACGGAGCACCAAAAGCTCCATGCTCCGAAATGGTAAGTAAAAATAGTCCCCCACTCCTTTCCCTAATTCTAACCCTCCCCTCTCACTACCCTAACCCTCCTTTCCTGGAAGCCTGACCCTAACCCACCATCTCCCGCAGCCTGACCCTAACCCTCCCTCCCCTGCAGCCTTACCCTAACCCTCCATCTCCCGCAGCCTGACCTTAAGCCTCCCTCCCCTGCAGCCTGACCCTAACCCTCCCTACCTCGCAGATAGTTTACTCACCTGTCTCTTGGTCCGGCGATAGCAGCAGTGGAGGGATATCGGGAATTGAGAAAGTGAATGGGTGAACTATGCCTCTGTTTGTCCAACCAACCTTATTGCCCCTCCTTTTGTGTGTCCAACCAGCCTTATTGTCCCTTCCTTCTGTGTGGCCAGCCAGTCTTATTGCCCCCTCATTGCCCAGCTAGTGTTATAGACCCCTCTTTATGAGTGCCCATCCAGCCTTATTGCCCCGCCTTCTGTGTCCAGCCATCATTATTACTCCCTCTTTACTTGTGTTCAGTCAGCTTTATTGTCCCCTCCTTCTGTTTATCTAACCAGCATTATTGCTCCTTCTTTTGTGTGTTCAGCCAGCCTTATTGCTCTCTCTTTATTTGTGTCCAGTCATTGTTATTGCCTCCTCCATCTGTTTGATTGTCCTACCAACATTATTGCCCCTCCTTTTATGTGCCCAGCCAGCCTTATTGTCCCCTGCTTCTTTGTCCAGTCACCCTTATTGTCTCCTCTTTCTGTTTGTTTTTCCAACAAGCATTATTTCCCCTCCTTTTGTGTACCCAGCCAGTCTTATTGCCCCCCCCTTCTTTGTCCAACCAGCCTTATTGCCCCTCTTTATTTGTGTCCAGTCACCCTTATTGTCCCCTCCTTCTTTTTGTCCAAACAGTCTTATTGCCCCCTCTTTGTGTTCAGTCAGTCTTACAGCCCCCTCTTTGTGTCCAGTCAGCATTATTGTCCCCTCCTTGTTTGTCCAGTCTTATTGCCTCCTATGTTCAGCCAGTCTTATAGACCCTCTTTATGAGTGACCATCCCTCTTGTGTCCAGAAAACCTTATTACCCCCCCCCCTGCTGTGTGCAGTCAGCCTTATTGCTCCCTCCTTCACTTTACCCTGTCCTATTGCCCCCTCTGTGTCCAGCCAGTCTTATACGCCCTCTTTATGTGTCCATCCAGCCTTATTGCCCCTCCTGTGTCCAGCCAGCCTTATTGCTCCCCACCTTAGTTGTTTACATCCAGCCTTATTGCCACTCCACCAGTGTCCAACCAGAATGATTGCCCCTCTATGTGTGTCCATTCAGCCCAATTGCCCTTTTCCAGTCCAGCTTCCCAATCCCCCATTCAAAATCCCCATTTCCTAACTACTTTTTAAACCAACTAATAAACGTACCTTTCCTGTGCCTTCCGGCTGTATCCTTCGCGGCGTGCGCTCTGCAGTCTAAAGACGCTCACGTGAACTTAGGTCACACTTGCATCTACTAACTAGAGCTGCGACAGCCGTCTCTGTCAACGAGTGGCAGCGGTGTGTCAGCAGTCCTCTGTGAGACCGCTATGAGTAAAAATACAGCCGCTCATGAGAATCCTACAATTCTATGAGCAGCTGTACTCTTACTCAGAGCTGTCTCACAGTCAGTGCTTTAGAGGTGCCGGTATGCCAGACCGCCATATACCGGCCCACTTCCAGCACTGATGCAAATGCAAGCCTATAATAATCATACTGTATGTAATATCAAATTTTGACAGGAACAGTCAACAACCAGGAAGCAGTGTTTGTGTAAGTTTTCTTTTTACAGGAGTTCCAGTTTATACAGGTAACAGAGATTTCTGAATTAATTTCTCGGTAACTTATTATCTACGGTTAAAGTTGTTACACGATGTAAAGCTAAACAAGGCAGCTTGTGAATGTTGCTTGTCTGAGTTCTGAGTCTGATTTTCCCCAGCTGGTCGCCAATCAGCCAGGACGTGTGCCTGATCGCCGCAGATGATTGGAGGAGTGGACTATAAATAGCTTGCTTCCGGAATCACTGATCGCCAGCCAGTGTCTGGTTTCCTGTGTTCTGCCTGCTGTTTGACTGCGTTTGCCTTGAGCTCTTGTTGTGTACCCTTTGCTCCCTTCGTACTCTACCTAGGGTTACCCTCCGTCTTCTTTTGCCCTCTGTCTCTGTGGTCTGTTCCCTCCTCTGTGTAGCTTGCACGCTGTGGCTGGTGGCTTTGGTCTCGGCTGGGTGCCATTTCCACTCCTCTGCTGAGCGGTGTGTGTCATCTCGCACTGTCTGTACCAGCTGGTGAGCGATTCCATATAGTCCTCGCCATTGTGTTGTAAGCTGTGGCTGGTGGCTTTGGCCTTGGCTGGGTGCCATATCCTCCCCTCTGCTGAGCAGTGTGTGTCATCTCGCACTGTCTGTACCCACTGGGTGAGTGATTCCATATAGTCCTCTCCATTGTGTTGCATGCTGTGCCTGGTGAGTGATTCCATCTAGTCCCTTCCATTGCGTTGCACACTGTGGCTGGTGGCTTTGGTCTCGGCTGGGTGTCATTTCCTCTCCTCTGCTGAACGGTGTGTGTTATCTCTAATGGTGACCGAGTGGTAGCCGACAGACAGGTGGATAAGCAGGCCCTGTCCATAATCTTATACTCTATAATACATTGGGTATTGATACATAATAATAATAATAATAGAAAACTTGGACTTAATAACAGTGAACTTTTAGCGAACACTTGGAACAATTAAAATATCGGAGATGCAGACCTGGAGGAAAAAAAAATAAAAAAAAGTATTTTCTTTTAAATAGGGAACATCAATAAATCCCTGATCTATTTAAAGGGAAATAATCTCTCCAAAGGACAACACGGAATGGTATCCCTGTATTATTACTAGAGATAAGAGTGATATCATGTGACACTCCCAGAATCCTCCTCACCTCTCCGGTCAGCAGGTGGATAATCTCCAGGGTGAGATGTAATACCTTCTCGGTTATATTTTTCTCGATTCTTTTCCATTCTCAGAAGCAGTTTGGAAATGGAGTCTTGTAGAGGAGACTGAGCACAAGGAGGTGTCAGCAGAGAAGATCACTATTATCAGGGGAAATATAGATCACTATTATAGGGGGATTACCTATTATAGGGGGATATAGATCACTATTATCAGGGGGATATAGATTATTATTATAGGCGTATATAGATCACTATTATCAGGGGTGATATAGATCACTATCGTAGGGTGATATAGATCACTTATCAGGAGGGATATAGATCACTATTATCAAAAGGCATGTAAATCACTATTATCAGAGCTATTTTGAGCACAATTAAAGATGCATCATTAATATTACTATGCTCTATGCTGTATAATGCTCTATACTGTATAATGCTCTATGCTGTATAATGCTCTATGCTGTATAATGGTGCTGATGGTGTAAATGGGTGACAGGGACTGGGGGATTGATATAAATTAAGGATAATAATACAATGAATAGTTTCAGAGATTGCAAATCCCAGCGCGCAGTTTTAGGCTATATAGGGGAGAGCTGCAGTAATAGACAAGTAGATGCGACCCCACGAAGCATCAGGGTAAATATGCAGTATCGGGTTACCAGAGGTAACAATTTGCTATTGCGCTCATCACCTAATTATCGCTATTTATCACTGAAATAGGGGGAAAAGATGGAGAAGGAGGGCACAGAGGCAGAAGACTGAGCAGTATACACAGGTATAAATAGGCAGTCAGCTTGAGTGCTACAGTACATTTAGAGGACAATGTTCCTGGAGTAGTAGATGTAAGGGAAATGTTTTTTCACAGGTTTACAAAAGGAGATGTTGATTTTTCTATTCGTGCAGTTGTTCGTTGCAAAGGTATTGCACGTGCAGAATCTTTCAGAGCAGTGTCAGTGAAGAAGTAAATTGAACGTGTAAACAGTAACGGTGTAGTACAGCTTGCAGACAGTCTGCACAGCTGTTCACTCACCGCTCGTGCAGTAGTTCTGCAGGGTCCGTGTGGATAATGAAGAGGCTGTTTCTTTTCTGCAGAAGTAACTTCTGTGAGGTTGGCAACAATGTTGCTATTCTTGCAGAATGTTCAGGCAGGTTTTTTCTGTTGAAGTTCTTTTGAAGTAGCTGTTCTGGCAGTGCAGTGTCGTTATCTCCTTCTGGCGGGATCCTTCACCTCGGCTCTGGTCCGACAGGAGGGGGAGGGCGGGGGATGTGCTTGCAGCTGTCTGTGAGATAAGGAGAAGTACACCACAAGCTGGTGCAGATAAACCTTACCACAATAGGGATTAATTCAGTGCAATAGTGATATACTCACAATAGGCGAAGACATCATTTCAAATGCCAAATATAGCTTTTTATTACACAATAAAAGTGCAGGTGTCACCAACGCGTTTCGTCCTGGTCTGGACTTCCTCAGGGTGTTTTACAAAGTGGGGCAATACAGAGTTATTTATAGGTGGTGGGCGGAGCTTGGGTACAGTTTAAAATAATGAAATACATTTTACAGTTGAGCAATAATGATTTTACATTAAAAAGGATATATGAAATGGATGGCAAAGAGGAAAAAAACAGTATTGTATAGTTGCAGTCTGGAAATGATGCAGGGCAGAACTAAAAAAAAAAAAACAGACTGGTTTGTTTTTTATGGATACCATAGTGTCTGAAAGGGTAAAAATGTTTTTTAACCAGAAAGACTTCGTGGTGTGGATAAGGAAGTGATCCACATAACAGAGAACATTAATTTTGAGAAGATCTTGATTGAAAACGGAATCTGTGTTTATTTGTATTGTAAACAGCAGACTGCTTTTTGTAACAGGAGGGATATGGATGAATTTTTCTTATTCATAAACGGAATCTGTGTTACTTTGTATTATGCACAGCAGACTTCTTTTAATAACAGGGGGGAAATGGATGAATTTTTTTTTATATTATTGGGCAAAGCAAGAAACTTACAGTGACGAGGGGAACATAAAGTGATGTGCAAGGATTAAATAGTTGGGGAGGGGTGGAGCCTATTCATGGTGGATGATTGTAGATAGCATAAATATACAGGGATAGGGAATTTGTCGAGAGATGAATATATTAGCCATTGACGGAAGTTAAAGGAATGCTGCAAGTTCAAAGTCAATATTCAGTCCATTAGGACGTAATGTTTTAAGTGTGTAGATCCAGCGGCTTTCCGCTTTATTTAGTCTGTTGATCATGTCACCACCTCTCCAGTTTTTCTTAATTTTTTCAATCGCATGAAAACCTAGGGAGTCGGGGTTTTGATTATGTTTTAATTTGAAGTGGTTTGAAAGGCTATGGGACTCTTCCCCTTTTAGAATATTTCTGATGTGTTCTTGAATCCTGATTTTCAATTTTCTTGAGGTTCTACCTACATATTTCAAGCCACAAGGGCATGTGATGAGGTAGATAAGATTGGTGCTATTACAGGTCATTTTGCTATTGATTTTGAAGGTGTCTTCTGGTCCTTTGAATTCAGTGATAGGGCGTGTACTATTTTTGTGGGCAGTCTTACACGCTTTGCATTGACCACAATGGAAAAAGCCTTTTTTGCTGTCCTTTAACCAGCTTTTTGGTTCTGTAAGTGGTTTATCTCTTAGTTCGCTTTTTACTAGTTTGTTTTTGAGATTTGGGGCTCTTCTAAAGATAATTGAGGGTTTATCTGGTAGAAGTTTGTTGAGGGCTGCATCTTCCTTTAAAATGTGCCAATGTTTATTCAGAATTTTTTTGACAAGGTTTGCTGAATTTGAATATTCCGTTATGAAGGGAATATTAAGTTGCGTATCTGGCTTCTTTGTTTTTTTGTTTTGGTATTTGAGTAGAGAATCTCTTTCTACTGTTTTGACTGTGTTAAGGGCATTTGTGATGGATTCTGTTTTATATTTTTTCTCTTTAAATGCTTTTTCAAGTATTTTGCTCTGCAGTAGGAAGTCGTCGTTCGTTGTGCAGTTTCTTTTGAGTCTTATAAACTGTCCTTTTGGGATGTTTTCTAGCCAGGTAGGATTATGGTTGCTAGTTGCAAGAATGAAGCTATTACAGTCTACTTCTTTGAAGTGAGTTTTGGTGAGAATTTCGTTGTTGACTATGAATATCTCTAGATCCAGAAAGGTTACTTTTTCTTTACTGATGTTTGATGTAAATTCTAGATTGAGATTATTAGTATTGATGCTAGCCAGGAATGAGTGGAGGGTTTGAATGCTGCCCTTCCAAATCAGGAATGTATCGTCGATATACCGTTTCCAGAGGACCAAATTTGCGCCAAGATCGTTGTTTGAAAAGATGCGGTTTTCCTCCCATGAACTCATAAAGAGGTTCGCATAGCTTGGCGCAAATTTGGTCCCCATTGCGGTGCCGGTCGTTTGTAGGAAAAAGGTATTTTGAAAAGAAAAAAAATTATGGGTCAGAATAAAATGATGCCGTCAAGAATGAAGTTAATTTGTGCGGAAGAGAGAATATTGTCTTTTATCAATAGTTCTTTGACTGCTTCCCTGCCCTGATTGTGTCTTATACAGGTATATAGGGATTTAACATCACAGGTGGCCATAATGTAGTTGTCTTCCCATTTAACTTCTTTAAGAAGTTGTAGGATGTTCGTAGTGTCCTTTAAGTATGATTTTTGTTTTTGGACTGTGGACTGGAGGAGTTTGTCAATATACTCTGATAGATGGCTGGTGAGGGAATCGACTCCGGAGATTATGGGTCGACCTGGAGGGTTTTTCTTGTCTTTATGTAATTTTGGTAAGTAATAGAAGACTGGTATAATTGGAAATTTGGTATTTAAATAGTTGAATTCTTTGTCATTTAGGATATTCTGGTCTCTGCCTTTTACTAGGTATTGGGTTAATTCGTTTTTAAACAAATCAGAAGGGTCATTTTTTAGAGGTTTGTAGGTATCTGAGTCAGAGAGGAGTCTCGTGGCTTCTAAGATATACTGCGTTTTATCTAATAGTACTATTCCTCCTCCTTTGTCCGCTGATTTGATCACCAGACTCTCTTCCTGTTGGAGTTCAATAAGTGCTTGTTTTTCTTTGAAGGTAAGGTTTTGTTTTTTTGTTTTTTTGATTTGTAGTTGGTCAATCTCTTTCTCTATGATTTTCTGAAACGTAGAAATAACGTCTCCTTTGATGTGTGAAGGATAAAAAGTGGATCTTGGTTTTAATTCTGTGTGTTTGAATTGATCAGGTTGGTTGTTGGTTGTGATTTGTTCTTTCATATCTTTTTTGTGTGGCCCCTCGAAAAATTTTTTAAGGGTGAGGGTTCTAATGAATTTATGAAGGTCAATGAAAGTGTTAAACTTGTTAATAGTATTGTTGGGTGAGAATTTGAGTCCTTTTGAGAGGACATTTATATGTGCTCTTTCTAATTTAAAGCTGCTGAGGTTAAATATTCCTCTTTCTTCTTCTGTGGGTTCTGCATGAATTATTTTTGTGTTTTTAGTATTTTTTTGTTGAATTTTGGAACCTCCTCTCTTTCCTCTTCTGAGTGAGTACTTCTTCTTTTCTTTTGGGTTTGTCTGGTGATTCTTTGTATTTTTTCTTTTTGTGGTTCGTTTGGGGTATTTGTTTGGATAGTTGGGGGTGATTGTGTTGAGACCTAGGCAGCGAGCTTGGCGAGTAGGGAATATTTCAGTGTTGTCGACAGCAATAGAGAGACCAGGTGGGTAGGTCTTGTTAGCAGGTGGAAATATTAATAACTCTGTTTTTTTGAAAGATTAAGTTTAAGTTGACGAGAGGACATCCTGGATGAGATGGCGGAAAGACATTCAGTGACCCGAGCCAGCACGGATGGGGATAGTTCAGGGGTGGATAGATAGATTTGTGTATCATCTGCATAGAGATGATATTGGAAATAATGATCAATATCACCCTATAATCATAATAATAGTGATCAATATCACCCTATAATCATCATAATAGTGATCAATATTCCCTATAATCATAATAATGGTGACCAATATTCCCCATATAATCATAATAATAGTGACCAATATTCCCCTATAATAATAATAGTGATCAATATCCCTCCATAATCATCATAATAGTGATCAATATCCCTCCATAATCATAATAATAGTGATCAATATCCCTCCATAATCATAATAATAGTGATCAATATCCCCCTAAAATCATAATAATAGTGATCAATATCCCCCTAAAATCATAATAATAGTGATATATAGCCCCCCTATAATAGTGATCTATATTTCCCCTATAATAATGATCTATAACCCCTATAATAGTGATATGTATCCCCCCTATAATAGTGATCTGTATCCCTCTATAATAGTGATCTATAGCCCCCTATAATAGTGATCTGTATCCCCCTATAATAGTGATCTATATTCCCCTATAATAATGATCTATATCCCCCTATAATAGTGATCTATATTCCCCTATAATAGTGATCTATATCCCCCCTATAATAGTGATATATATCCCCCTATAATAGTGATCTATATCCCCCCTATAATAGTGATCTATATTCCCCTATAATAATGATCTATATCCCCCTAAAATAGTGATCTCTATTCCCCTATAATAGTGATCTATATTCCCCCTATAATAGTGATCTATATCCCCATATAATAGTGATCTATAGCCCCCTTATAATAGTGATCTATATCCCACTATAACAGTGATCTATATCCCCCTATAATAGTGATCTATATCCCCCTATAATAGTGATCTATATCTTCCTATAATAGTTATTTATATTTCCCCTGATAATAGTGATCTATATTTCCCCTGATAATAGTGATCTTCTCTGCTGACACCTCCTTCTGCTCAGTCTCCTCTACAAGACTCCATTTCCAAACTGCTTCTGAGAATGGAAAAGATGGAGAAAAATATAACCGAGAGGATATTACATCTCACCCTGGAGATCATCCACCTGCTGACCGGAGAGGTGAGGAGGATACTGGGAGTGTCACATGACATCACTCTTATCTCTAGTAATAACACAGGGATGTGACTGGAGAGGTGAGAAGGATTCTGGGAGTGTCACATGACATCGCTCTTATCTCTAGTAATAATACAGGAATGTGACTGGAGAGGTGAGGGGGATTCTGGGAGTGTCACATGACATCGCTCCTATCTCTAGTAATAACACAGGGCTGTGACTGGAGAGGTGAGGATTATTTTGGGAGTGTCACATGACATCGCTCGTATCTCTAGTAATAACACAGGGATGTGACTGGAGAGGTGAGAAGGATTCTGGGAGTGTCACATGACATCGCTCTTATCTCTAGTAATAATACAGGGCTGTGACTGGAGAGGTGAGGATTATTTTGGGAGTGTCGATATTTTAATTGTTCCAAGTGTTCGCTAAAAGTTCACAGATTTTAAGTCCAAGTTTTCTAGTATTATTATTATTATTATTAATAAGTTAAGTTTAGTATTAATAAGTATTAATAAGTTTTTCTGATATTAGTATTACAATTTTAATGTTGCCATTATTGGAAAGGGTGGAAAGAAATCTTGTTCTTCTTTTATTCCTGGTTCCTAAGGGATGACGGGTTCTCATGAAGAAATCCTGAAGTTCACCAAAACAAACCTTGGAATTTTATTTTATATATATATATAATATATTTTATTCTATATTTCCTTCTGAAAGACTGGAGCATAGAAAAAATCTTTTTATTCCATCTCTGAGTATTACAGGATAGTGATTTTTTTGGGATAGACCTCGTAAATGTTGCCATTATGTATCAATACCCAATGTATTATAGAGTATAAGATTATGGACGGTGCCCGCTTACCCACCCGTCTGTCGGCTACACTCGGTCTTGTTACAATGATTGATAAAATTATAAAGGGTTATGTAATATGGGACCTGATTCAGACTTAAGAAAGAGCTTGAAATTAGGGGCCTGATCCAAACCTACGCTCATGAAACGCTCATGTGCGTCGCTTATTTATGTTGGCGTATCTACGATGCACTCCCTTCGGCACTCCTCTTGGTCGTACTTAGTTTTGCTTTCTTATGCCCAGTAAACCCAACCCTAACTTTCCTGATCATTACCGTGGGCGGCTGTAAGCTCATTGCATAGTTATGACGATTAGCCCGCCCATACTGTATGATTTAAATGCCGCACCCCGCCCTCGGTGCATAATTACGGATTTCGTATGATGGCATGCCGTCTTAAGCGGTGTTACGAAGTTGGTACGCTCAAGGCCCATACCCTCTGAATTTCAGAGCGTAACATCTGCCCCGCGCATGCTCATTAAATACAAACGGCCATTTTTATGCTTACACCTGTCGTAAAAACGCACACGAGCATAGGTCTGGATCAGGCCCTAGGAGAGGAAAATTACTCCTGGGCTAAACCATGTTGATTGCAGGGGAGTCATATTTCATCTGATGCAAACAGTATTAGAGGTGAGAGGTGATGTTTCCTAACCCAAGTCTAAATAACAGTGTGATAGTAACGCTGGTCAGTATCTGTGTAATAATATAATAATAATATAATAATATAATAGTATTAGAGATGAGAGATGATAAATAACAGTGTGATAGTAAAGCTGGTCTTCATCTCTGTGCGGTAAGCAATTGAAAGATATATCCCTGCAAGCAAAGTATACAGTTAACTTGACTCCCCCTAAAATCAACATGGTCTTACCCAGGAGTAACCAACTTCTCTTACTTTCAAGCTCCTTCTTAAGTCTGAATCAGGTCTATGGTGGCGCTATCTAAAAACCTGTTATTAAATAAATAAAAATGACATCAATTAATATATTACTGTTAAGTATTATTTATTAACAGGGTTTTTATGTAGTGCCATCATATTACATAGCCCTTTATAACTTTAACAATCATTGGGCTGGATCCAGACCTTGTTAAGTGCATGAACTTAGTTACACCTGGGCTAAACCATGTTGATTTCAGGGGGAGTCAAGTTAATTGTATTCTTTGCATGCAGGGATATATCTTTGAATTGCTTACTGCACACAGATACTGACCAGCTTTACTATCACACTGTTATTTAGACTTGGGATAGGAAACATCACCTCTCATATCATTGTAATATACGTTATATTATCTGATGTTAAAAGTTGAATATTCTTAAGTAGGACTTTTTCTGTATTGCCTTTAACTTAACAAAACTGAAGCATAAATTTAAACATGCCTCTATAAATTAGGTGCATAACACCTAATTGTCCTGAACTTATAGTACACATGATAGAGTAAATAAAAACACCAAATTAAATTTTAATAGTTATTTATTAACAGGTTTTTATATAGCGCTATCAGATTATTTAGCGCTTTACAAAGAATATTTCACATTCACATCAGTCCTTGCCCCATTGGAGCTACATACTAAGGTCCCTAACACATACATATATACACACATTAGGGTTAATTTATTCAGCTGCCAATTAACCTGTCAGCATGTTTTTGGAGTGTGGGAGGAAACCGGAGAACTTGGAGGAAACCAACCATTGCGGTATTGGAAATGGCACAACCTCTTTCTCTCTTGGATTTTCAAGCTGATCCTGTCTGTTGCTAGGCAGCCAGTATTGCTGCTTTCTTAGGAAGCTGGATAACAGCAATCATGGCTGTTTCTAAGCAGCCAGATTGCTGTGTAAACATCACAGCTGTATCTTTCTCTGCGAGTGCTAGAGTTGTTAATAGGTTCAATCTGGCGCCTAACAGCCAGTAATCCATCTCTGATTTTGTGTTTAAATACCCATCAAATACCTTGCTGGTGATATTGTATGCTGTAGCCATTTGGCAGTTTGCCTTTTGCTTGTCTCTTGCTTTTGTGGTGAGTTCCATGCTTTCTGCAGGGTTGTTGCTTGATCTTGTCTTGTCATTTGTTTCTGTCCAGTCTCTCTGGTATCTCTGGTGTCCATGTTTATTTCCTAGCTCCTGTGTTACTTGTGTGTATCTCTCTGACCTTAGATCTTGCTACAATTGCCATTACCTTTGCATATGTATCTATTCTCTGTTACCTGGTATCTGTATTATACTATTGTTTACTAACACCGCTCTAACAGCCCTGTTCTCCCAGTATCTGCCCCAGTCCTCTCCAGGAATCTGTTGACTCCCAAACTATTCTTACTACTCTGAGAATTGCCACCAGTGGCCGCGACCTGCTGGGTGCCTGTCACACAAACATATCCCCACTATCAGCAAAGACCAAGCCACAATGAGAAAGGCAAGTCAGATGCTTGGTTTCATAGGGAAAACAATTAGTAGCAGAAAGAGAGAAGTAGTGATTCCCCTTTATAGATCGTTGGTACAACTTCACTTCAATACTGTGTTCAGTTCTGGAGCCATATCTCAAGAAAGATATAAATACATTAGAGACTGTGTCAAGAAGAGAAACTAAAATGGTTCATGGCCTGTGTCACAAAACATACCAAGAAAGGCTAGAGGAACTAAACATGTATAAATTGAAGCAGAGAATGGAGAGGGGAGATATGATAACAGCTTTCACATATATTAAGGGTTGTGACCGGCCAGAGGAGGGTGGCATTTTTCAAAGGAACAGGTGTAATAGAACACAAGGGCATGTGTATATACTGGAGGGTGACAGGTACAGGAGGGGACATTATATAAAGGAAGAGGTGTAATAGAACACAAGGGCATGAATATAAACTGGAGGGTGGTATATTCAGAGGAAATGTCGGAAAAATTACTAAAAGGGTGATAGAAAGCCATGCTTGGGATAAATATAAGGGTATCCTAAATTAAACTAAATTGAGGGTAAATAGGGTCAATGAAGTTTGAAATAAACAACTGGGCAGACTGGATGGGTCGTGTGGCTCTTATCTGCCATCACTTTCTGTGTTTCTATGTATTTATACTCAGTGAATTGGTGTGTGGCAGCCATAACAATTACACCTGTACAATACTCATTTCATATACAGTGTGGTATCTCTCAGTCTCATATCTGTGGTAAACATATATTTTTAATAACACACAGGATTACACAGTTGTGAAGAATTTATCCAGTGAACAGGAAACACCAAACAGCCGTCATATGTCAGAGAGATTCGGAGGGACCCAGAGTACAATCATGGTGCCTCCATCTCACTCCCTGATACACAAGAGGGACATTGATCAGAATATCCTGAAACTCACCAACAAGATCATTCAGCTGCTGACTGGAGAGGTGACTGCTGGGAATGGGACATTTTCCATTGACACCAGGGGGTATGTGTGTGACTGGAGAGGTGACTGCTGGGAATGGGACATTATACAGTGACACCGGGGGATGTGTGTGACTGGAGAGGTGACTGCTGGGAAAGAGGGACATAGAATATCCTGAAACTCACCAACAAGATCATTCAGCTGCTGACTGGAGAGGTGACTGCTGGGAATGGGACATTATACAGTGACACCAGGGGATGTGTGTGACTGGAGAGGAGAGGTGA